>RJWT010000103.1:0-54060 GCA_004365215.1 Cuniculus paca
CTTCTTATTTTATAATCTCTTCATCTGCGCCCTCCTCCTGTACCCTTCCTCCAGGTGACAGCTGTTGCTTCTGACTGCCGTCACCGTGCCTCCTAACATCCCACACACTGCTCATTTGCCCCTCGTTTGTGTGACCATCCTGCAAAATGAGGTCACTGAGTTTATCAGAGTGGCGAGTGAAGGGAGAGTAAACAGGCCCCAGTGAGACGGACACCAGTGATTCACTAGGACGCCTCTCTTTCTCTGCATTATATATGGGCAAACAGCTTCCAGGCATTATGATTGACAGCTCTAAGTGGTACCTGAAAATGGGAATTAGTCTGATTGCTCCAAAGACACTGGGTATTCTACCTGTCCTTCAGGGCAGGCTTTCAAACTGCAGAGCCCAGGTCACTGGCTTGTAAATGGCCACATGGGAGGGAGGGCAGGGCCATCAGCCATGTGGGGCCCTGGGGACTTGGAGATGGGTTGCCAGGCCACAGTGCTGATACTTTCAATGGTTCATGACAGCAAATGTGGAGTGGTTCCAACTTCCGGAAGGCTCAGGGCCTTTTCACCGACCTGCGAAGCCAGAGGCTGGGATACTCAATCCTCAGACCCATATGTATCATCTGCTGTCCTGCAGGGGGCCTCAAGTTGTTTGTGGTGGCTTACGTCCACCTGGCCTTCAGCCTTCACCAAGAGAACCAGGTTTCCATCCCGATGCTACAAGGAAGGGCCCAGGCCCAACCCATTGACACGTTACTAAAGGAGAGGGAGAGAAAAGGGTGAGTGATTTCCAGTGGTTCCTGAAATGTTCATCACTTCCACCCGGAAAGATGGGGGTCACAGCAGAGAGCAGAAGGCAGGGAGAGGTGTGTCTGAGACTCAGACTAGGGGGCTCAGACAGACCTGGGTTCAAATCTCTGCTCTACCACTCATTGGCTATGTGACTGTGGTCAGGTGAATGAAACTCTTTGAGCCTTAGTGCCTTCATTTGTAAGGTGGAGACAGTGATCCCTCAGCTCACAATACTACCATAAGGGTTCAGTGAGAAAACGGAAGACAGTGATGACCCTGCCAGGCATGGGACACTGCACTCCACAAACAGAAGAGAAAAGGACAGTGACTGCCATGGATGCCATCATTGCTGGCATTAGGAGGCTCCTTAGACCAAAGTCCTGCAAAGCCACCTTGGAGAAGAGGCCAATACATATCAAGGTTTGGGGCCACTCTGTGTAGGAAAGAGAGTAGAATAGAAGAGGCCAGACTGACTACAGAAGTCCTTAATGATCATCCATAATTTCTCTCCCATTCTCCAGATGAGAAAACTGAGGCCCAGAGAGTAGGAAGGACTTGTTCAAGGCAACTCAGACAGCTGGTAGTTAGAGCTGGGACTCAGGTCCCTTCATTCCCCTTTCTGGAGCTCTTTCTTTTGCCTCATACAGGCCAACACAGAGAATTTACAGAAATCAGCAAACAATACGATATTTAGCAACTGAGCTAGAAATATGAACATTTAGGTAGGAGAACTATCATGTGGGGCTGAGCCCTGCTTCCTGGGGCTCCCAGATGCATTTGCTGGAGTTGGGGTGGTGGTGGGGGGACACAGGTGTCCTCTCAGTTGTCCAATTAGAAAGACCTGCCTCCCCTGTCTAGGTGCCTTGGGAAGTCTTCTCCCTCTTGGGGCCCCTGTCTCCCTATCTAAGAATCCTCCAGCACACAGAGTCCCAGCAGCTGCAGTGCCTTTCCTGAGCCTCTGGGTCTCTCCCGCGTAGGGGTCAGAAACTCCACATGTCACCTGATCTACAGTGATTCAGCCAAGATCATTGATTTCTTGGCTTGGTCTCCTCTCTCTTGGCCACAGCTCAGGATACTGGCTGAGATTATTTTGCCCAGGGCTCAGCAAATGTATTTTTTGTTTAAGGGGCTAAACAATAAACACTTCAGGGCCTGCGGGGCACATGCTTTCTGTCACACCTAGTCAACGCTGTCCTTCCTGTTCAAAAGCAGCAACAGACAACATATGAATGAATGGGCGTGACAGTGTGCCAATAAAACTTTATTTACAGAAACAAGTCGTGAGCCAGACTTGCCAATTCCCTGTATCACATCATTCCAGCCTGGGTCTGACACCTCCTCTGTGACTAGGGGTACCAGTTTGTCTTGATTTGTGTGAGACTTTCCCTGTTTTAGCACAGAAAGTCCCACATCCTGAAAAAACCTGGATCTTAGACAAACCAGAATGGTTAGTCACCCTCTCTAGGATCCTGAGGCCACTGGCTTCTGCCATGGGCTGAGAAGGGACAGGAGGTGGAGGGCAGTCATTTACTACTGTGGCTTCCAACATGGTGCCAGGCGGTGTCCCTGGGGTTTGCCAGCATCACTTCCTTTGGTCCTTGCATGGGTGCAATGAGGTGGACCTGCAGCTGCTCCCAGGGAGGGAGAAGGGCCAGACAGGGCCCAGGCTAGTGCTGCTCCAGCACCCACCTCCTGCTCCCTCTCCAGACCACAAGATCCTCAACGACAGAGTTGGAGCAGCTCTGCTCTGTATCCTCAGTGTCCAGCACAAAATGTGAGCAAACACGGATACTGAATGAATGAATACATGAGTCAGAAGGAAGAAGGGGGTGGAGGGAGAGGGGATGGATGGGTGCATGCATGAGTGAATGAATGGATGAATGGATGGATGGTTGGATGGATTAGTGGATGGGTGGGTGGATGACTATAGGAAAGGATAGATGGATGGGCAAATCTCCCCACATTCAGACAGAGACTTCATACTTCTGTGACATGATTCTTTCCTGCCTTCCCAACCTTCAGGTGAGCTAAGGAAAAATGGTGAATGACAAATGCTGTGACATCAATTATGTCGAACATGCCCACCAGCACTGGGGAGGCACTGGGACACTGTGGTTAAAAACACTGTCTTAGATATCGGGTAATCTGTACACAAATCCCCCAGGTAAGCTTCTCCAGGACTATGTGACCTAAGGAAATAATTTCACCCTCTCTGAGGCTTACATATTATAAAAAAATAAAAAGAATGAAAAAAAGATTATAACAGAAACTATCTAAAAGAGTTGCTATACGTGACAGATGATAAAAATAAAGATCTTGGCACAGTAGTGAGCACTGAATAAATGTTATGTATTGTTATCATTGCTTATGATGACGTAGACAGAGAGCGAAGTAGAGATGTTCATTATATACCTCAGAATGAGTACCAAGATCAAACAGGAGAAGGAAATACAGACTATTTACTGGTAACTCCATCAGTTAGCTACAACCACAAAATGGTGCGTAACAAACAACTCCCAGTGCTGGTGAAAGAGAAGAAGCAGCATTCACCTAGCTACCTGGCTGTGGCCAGCTGGAGTTTGGGTGTGCTAGGCTGGGCGCTGCTTTCCACTGGGGTTGGGCCAGGCTCAGGAGGGAGCAGAGACCTCAAGGAAAGTCTTCCTAGCCATAACAGAAACACACAAGGTCCCCTAAGGCTGAAGTATAGTGGACATATTGTCACCTCCACCCCATCTAGTGGCCAATGCTAGTCAGATGGCTGAAGCCAAGTGAGGGATCAGGAGCATAAATCCGGCCTGTCCCTTGAGGAAGAAGAGAACTGAAGTCTCCTGGCTAAGGGCTAAGGCATCAGTCCGGGGAAGGGAAGACTTGCAGCCAGTGATGCATCTGCCCGCTAACACATCCTGGCTGGACCTTGGAAAGGGGCACTGCTGCCAGCCCTGCCCAACTTCTCAATGTCTCACGTTAGTCCCTGCCTCCATCACAATCTGGAAGGACCCTGAGCACTACTAGCACTGGCAGTGCATGGGGACCAAAGACCCACTCATGCCCCACCTCAGTTCCCATCTTCCCAACATCTGGATCTGCTCCGGGGAGCCATTAATCTCAGGCAATTTCTTTCCTCACTTGATTTGTTTATTTAAGGAAAACAAGTTGCTCCTAATTAGAAACACTGCTGTCGAGATGTTCAGCACATCCAAGGCTGCCTATTTTCAGACCTTCAGCCTAAAATTATACCTGCGCTTTCAACATCCGTAAGTTTGTTCAGCAACAGCCCTTCGAGGAGGCTGTTTCGGGGGGTGAGGGAGGTGGGGCTGGGGTGCACACAGGGGTCCGGAACATTGGCAGGCACAGGCACTTGGAAAGATGAATATGTAGCACCCCAATCCTGCTCAGAACTGGCACTGACTGCTGGAGCGACGCTCGGAAGGAGCCCAGCATGAGCACAGTTCAGACCTAAAACAGGCAGAAGAGCAGCCCTCCACGGTGAGGCTGGTTTCCGTTTAAAGGTGCACAGGAGCATGTGTGCATGTGCACACACAGGCACTCAGACACAGCTTCTGAGATGTACGTGCTTGGGAGCCCACACACACACCTGAGGCTCATGCAAAGGTCACACACCACACACAGAGGCAAACACGCTCAGAAACACACCCATGTACACCCAGAGACAAGCAAGAGGATACAATGCAACATCCAGGAATGCACACTCGACCACACTTACTCACAGATGTGCACAAGTTACACCACAATGCACAGGAACACACACTCAAAAGCACTCACATGCCCACAGAGACACAATCAAATGAACACTGCAACCAACACATCCTGGTACCAACACTCAAACACACACATACACAAAGAGATATAACCACATGTGCAATATTGCATACAGGCACACACTCAGATACATGTCTGTACCCAAAGAAGCACACGAAGTTTATACTGCAACACACACTCAGAAATATGTCGGTACTCACAATTGAGTGTACACAGTAACACTCACAGATTCACATGCTCAGCAACTCACACATACACACCGACATGACAAACAGGTATATACACACACAGACAACTGAGTGTGCAATGCTAAATAGAGAGACACAGAGATATACACGGAAATAACCCGAAAAGCATGCAGATATCTATGCCCACAAGTGCACAGTATTCATGCCCACTCCCTTCACTGCACACACATGTACAATCACACACACGTAGCACTCACAAACACCCACACTGATAGCACATTGAGCCACTAAAACACGCACCCAGGCAGACACGTGCAGCTTCTCAAACACAGGCGTTTCTCCATGGGCCCTCACAGCACTTGAGTGCATCTGTGCACACACACACACACACACACACCTACTTGCAATACATCCACGACTGCTGAAGCCTCACTATTTGCACTGATATGCATATGTACCCGTTCTCTTGCAGGTGTGCACACACACACATTCACAAATCTACAGACATACACACACTCATTGAGTGCACACTCATTTTGACATGACTCACACGTGTGCACACATACACTTAAGGTTCTCATGTAAGTCATCGTCCCATAAGCGTATGAACACAAACCACACAAGAATGCACACATTCTCACGTGTGCACACACACACACACACATGCATGCAATCTACCAGGAGTGCAAACCATGAATTTCCTCAGAGTCTAAGCCAAGTACACAGACTAAAGCAGTACACAGTGCAATTGCTCCTGCTCGGCCCCCGCCACATATCCCCCAACTCCCCCGCAGCCATGGGGATGAGTTCTGGCCCCAAGCAGGCACTCACGGCCATCCCCAAGCACCCCTCGACCAGCCAGAAAGAAGTCAGAACTGTGTCCCCACATAATCTCAGGGACCCATCAAGGCTGCACAAGAGTTCTTTCCCTGCCCGGAACAGCAGCCTCACTGCCTAATGTGGAACAGTCCTCAGCCCCTCAACAGATGGGATGCTTGACTCAGGACAGACGGGACTTCTCTGCTCTGGGTCCCCAGACAGCTACAAAGTTGAAGCCACACAGGCAGCTTACCACCACCTCCTGTTGTCATGGCGACACAGCAGCTGGGTGCATTCAGCCCTCCCAGACTGCCCTGGGCTCCCCACTGGGAGCAGCTGGTCCAGCAGTGCTTTTAAGGGGAAGCCGAGAGGGGGCGGGGACTGCAGGTATCAGGTGATTGGAGAAACCTAGGACCCTGCCTCCTAATCAAGGATCAGTTGGTGCTTCCAGTGGGTAAGAGCCTATCTCACCAGGGAAACAGCACCCAGATACCCACGCACGAGTCTCCAAACTAGAGAGCCCACTGCTACGGATGCTGAGCTCCGTGTTCCACTAGACACTGGTCACTCCCCCAGTCCATCTCACTCAGTGCTCCCGGCGTCCTTCTGAAGTAGGAGCTGTGACATTTTATAGAGGAGGAATCAAAGCTTGGAAAAAGAAATGACCAGCCAAACTTAGATCTGATTTGAGACCTGGGTCTCTTTAACACCTTCTGGGTTTTTGAAAATCTTACATGTGACACTGCCCAGAGGCACAGAGTATCTCCATAGAGACCATGGAAGATGCATGTCATTCCGCCATGTTAGAGAAGGAGCAGCTGGAGCCCAAAGAGGGCCAGCGGTTTCCCCAAAGTCACACAGCAAATTGAGGGCAGGCGGGAAGCTCATCCTCCCGATCCAGAGCTGAGCCTCTGCTCAAGACATCAAGCACTAGGCCATGATGTCCTGGAGGAACTCCTGGGCTTTAGGCAGCCTAGGAAAGCAGCTTGTAAACTGACCTCAGATCAGAATGCCAAGCAACGAGAAGAGGTCCTCGGAATCCCATCTCAGGCCCCAAGACCTGTCCGGGAAGACACAGGAACGCTACTCCGTGAGGTGGGCACCTAACCCCAGCAGGGGTGTTACAGCACCAGGGGAATGTTCTGACCCTCCAGTGATGACCAGAAGCGCACCTAGTCTCTGCCTCACAGGTCCATCAAGTCCCGACCAGGAGGACAGCAAGTTGACCCCAGCCTCCAGCTACAGGCGCAGCAGGGAACCCTCCATGGGGCTCTGGCCCAAGAAATAGCTCCAAAATTACCCTCGGAGACTGGGCGGCCTCTCTGGAGCACGGTTTTCACAAGGAGGAAAAATAATCTGGTCAAACTCATGAGCTATGTGTGGTACTCTGCAGAGACTCAAGAGGCCCGAAGTGTGGGGGGACCACCCACATCCCCAGAGCTGAGGACAGCTGTGCCAGGACACCCTGCCCACTTGTCCGTTCTACGAAAAGTTTGCACCTCCCCAGGCACCGGTCTGAATGGTCTCATTGAGCAGTCCAGGAAACTTCTCCAATTTTTTTTTCCCTCACTTAAAAAGCAGCCCCTTTGGAACTACAAGGAATGAGAGGTGACCTCCACCCCTCCTAGTGGCTCTGCCAAGGAGGTGAGCTGGCTCCTGTGATGACACTTGGGACGGCTGGAAGGGCTCGAATGGGGACAATCTGGTTAAACGAGCCCCCAGCCTCCTATTCCTCTTCTTACACACATGCTCACACCTCGGAGTGGACATTTCAAGTGTGCAAATCCTTCTGCACAAAGTCAATCATTGCCCAGATGCGGGGAGCCTCATCTGTTTGCGTCACCCCCAACCAACACCTCAGGGAGCTAACTTGCGAGTATGACCTGCTCCTGCTACCTGGGAACTCGCAGCCGGCCCGGAAGGGGTGATGCACGAGCCAGATCCAAGGCCCCTGCCTTCCCGCTGAGGGGCTCGGTTGAGAAACCCCGGTGGGAAAGCTTTGGAGGGGGGGTCAGAGAAACCCTCAGAGCAGGGGTGCCTGGATGAGCCAGCGCGTCCCATCCTAGGCCAGAGGAAAGTTTGTCATCTACCCCGGGCTGGGTTGTCGCAGCTCCAGGGTCTCTCTCCGGGGCTCTGGGCGCTGAGCCCCGGTCTGCGGGAAAGCGGCCGGGACCGAAGCTCCGCCTGGGGACAGGAATCCTTGCAGCAGCCCGGCGGCCCGCTCCCTTCTCCCAGCAGGTCCAGGCCACCGCGTCCTTACCTGAGGAGTCCCAGCCACTCGCAAACTCTGCCGCCGCAGCTCTGCCGGCGACTGGGGTCCCTCTCTGCGCCGCCCGCGTCCGGCTTGGCGCGCCCGTTCCGCGGGCGCCGTCCCAGCTGCCGGCCGCTGCAGTGCCATCAAGGGGAGCGGAGCCCGGATCTCCTTCCTCGCCCCCGAGCGCCTCCAGCCCGGCCCGGAGGCTATTTCTCCGCGGCCGCTGCAAGGGGCATCGTCCGCGCCGCCCGCGGGGAAGTGCGAGACCGTGCGCCCTGGACTGCAGCAGCGGCCGCGACAGCGGTGGCCGGGGACGAGGAGGCGGTGGCGACGCCAGCCGGCGAGCCGGGGAGGCGGGCAGAGGCAGAGGCAGAGGCAGAGGAAGTGAGAGCCCGGCCGCCGCGAGCCTGGAAAGAGGGCGAGCGGGCGGCACTGCGGGTGCCCCGCGCCACCGCGAGGCCCCACGCAGGACCCGCCCGGGGATGCCTGGCCGCCTGGCCTGTCGCGCGCTGCCTCCTCGCCGCCTCGCTGGCCGCCCGGGACTTCGCGTCTCCAGCCCCAGCTCCCCGCGCCGCCGCTGGCAGCGCGCTGAAGCCGGGCGCGCTTCTCGCTGGAGCCACAGCGCTGCCTCCCGCTTAACTCCTTGCGCGCCACCTGGTTCTCCCCCAGCCTCCCGTGGAGCCCGGAGGACTGGGCCTGGCTGCTGCGGAGCTCGGGCGGGCGCCACAGCCTCCAGGCCTCAGTCTCCTCGTCTGTAAAATGGGCTCGAGACCCATGTCTTAGGGTAGTTGGTAGAATTAACTGAGACGATTACGCGAAGGACCAAGGTGCCTGGCGCTGAGTTATCACCCCATGAATGGCAGAGTGCTGCTGCCGCCGCTCAGAGGCTTCACACAGGGCACCCTGCAAACAGCCCCCCCCTGCCCCCGCTTCCAAACCTTCCAAGGTTTGTGATCTTGGGCAAGTCACAGCAGGAGCTCTGAACCTCTGTGTCCTCACCTTCACCTGTGTGGTTGGCCATGCCAACGTCAAAGGATACCAGGCCACTCCCCTGCGAAAGACCCAACTCCTGGTGACAAAGCACAGCCACTTTTCTTTCTTGACCTGGTTGGTAGCTACGCAGGTGTTTGTGTTAAGTCACTGGACTGTGCGTTTACATATCAAGCACACTTCTGTACACGTGTTAAACATTAACTTTTGAAAAAAATCCGTGTTTTTGTTTTGTTTTGCAGTGCTGGTGTTCAAACCCAGGGCCTTGGACATACGGGGCAAACCAAGCTACACTCTCAGGCTCCCAATTTTGGGTTTTTTTGAATGACCAAAAAAAAAAAAACTTTCTTTCTTTCTACCATCATAATTGGGTTGAGGTTCAGGCTCAGGTACTTTCTGGCTATGTGATCATAATCAAGTTATCTCACTGAACCTTAGTTTCCTCATCCACAAAATGGAAGACGAAATGATAGATTAAACCCGGGCCTGCCTTCAACCACTGTCAGCAGTCATGATCAAGTCACCTACATCCCAGAGGAAAAGGGATGACTGAAAAATAACTGGCAGACAGAGTGTGAACCTCAGAAAGAGCTGCAGGTAAAATGCAGGATGCCGGATTCCATTTTTAGTATTGAGGCAGGAGGTAGAGAAGAAAAATTCCTGGAAGGAGGTGACCCGAAGGCCAAAGGGAAAATGAGGAAGCTGGCTCTCCAAAAACCACAGAGTGACAGCTAGACCACAGCTGGGCAAAACAAGACAGTGTGTGTATGTGCTATAGGCTTCTGGGGGGCCCAAGATAAGTTTTCTAAAAACCACAAAGAGTGCCCACCTCTAACGATTAAGCCACACCTGGGGACCATGTACTATAGAATATCCTAAACAATGGAAAGTTCACTGACTCGGTGAACTGTAATCTCAATTAATTAATTGTAATCTCATTTGTATTATGGTTTTGAAACTCCTACCATGGGTTTTGGAGGCCATGACAGTTCCTCAAAGGTCTATATAGGGACAAAAATTCCCTCCTTCAACAGAAAGGAGACATGTCCCTGGTTGGAGTGAATTGCTGTCCCAGTTCACAGAGCCACTTCCTCCCCATGAAAACCCACATAGCTCTCACACCTGGTTTCTTCTGAGGCTGTGAGCTGTTTTCTCTGGTCCCCTGCCACCTTGGAGAGCGAATTCTGACTAGTAAATCTATGCTTTTGCTTCTACTTCCGTGTGTCCTACTCAGTTCCTTGTTCAGGATACCAAGAATCTAAGACAGTCACAACCCTCAACAACAGTATCAGTCTGAAATTTGACATGGGACAAACTTATCATTTCTTTTTCTTCATTTACCTGGAATTCAAGTATAATTGGGTGTCCCATCTTTGTGTTTACTAAATCTTGCCATCCTGACCCCATGGTTATCAGCTTTGTACCTGGGGGAAGCTGCTGAATACCCCAGACCTTGGTTACCTAATTTATAAAATGGAAATGAAGATCCCTTCCGATAGTGAACCAAAAAATGAAGATGATCAAGGTAGGTAGGTGTGATGCTCCCAGCATAGAGCGAGTGCTTCTAATTTGTTCCTTATATCTTTCACCATCTCCCTTTCTGCTCTTACTCATTTTCTTTGCCCACATCTTGGAGTTTGCAGGGCTCCCACAGTCTTATTTAGCCCGGTTGCTGGTCTTGGAAACTAACAGATTATGATTGGCTATAAAATGTAATCAGTAAAGTGGTAAGATACACATAATCAATGGGTCGATTTTGGCAGGAAGACATGATGTCTGGTTCTTGCAGCCTCAACCACAAACTTTAATTTTTGCTGAGGGCTTGTTCCACTCTTGGCTTATCCCTGCCAGTGCTGGTGTCTCAGGTTTCTGACAAGAGTCTCATCCTCTCTCCAGTCGTCTGTGTCAGCTCAGAATCTTACTATTTCTGGCCAAATTCTGCTATAGGACTCCTGGAGAAAGTAGGAGAAATAATGCAATCTTTAAAACGAATTATAAAGATCAAGGCAGAGTGATGTAAAAGAGTTTCCAAGCATAAGGTCAGGAAACAAGCTTAAGCTTTGTTCAAAAAAAATGAGCCATACATCACTGTCATTTGAACCAGAGTGTCTAAAAATAAGATTTGCTCTAATTTCCTGAGTAGCTGAAGCATAAAAAGAGACTGTGTCGGTAGTGAGCAGGCTGCATCCGGGGGTAAGTAACTTCTCTTTAACATGCCGCTTTCATTGGTGAGGAGGGGACTCACCTGCAGAGATGCCCGGAAAATCTTGGCAAAGATGAAAAACTCTGGAGTCTGCAAGACCTGGCATGGAGCCCTAGCTATGCCTTCTCCTACCAGGACAGTCTTGGGTAAATTACTTACCCTCTCTGAATCTTGTCTTTTAAAAAAAATAGAGATAACTGTGGTTCCAAGCTTATGAGGATTTCACACAGTGTGAGCAATAGGCATCTGTGTACTGCACATATGAGTCATGACCTAGTATCATAATGACCTCAGATGGACAGGATATACCCAAGGCAGAGGGAGGATGCCATCTATTCATGATGCCAGAGAGAATTCTAGTCCCAGAACTAAAGCAGATGTAGGCTTCCCAGTTAGATGATTTTTTTTTCCCAGGCACTAAACATCTGACTCGCACATCAGTGTTACTGCGTGGAAGAGAGAATCCACTGGGTCATGGTCTGAGATGCATGGGTACTGTGCGGGAGGTCCCTGAGTTGCAAGGAGCTGCCCACACTGCCCACACTAACCAGCCACTCTCTGCCTCCATGCCTTGCCACTTCCTCTGTGAAGTCTGCTGCTACTCCCTGCCTCAGTGCAGAGCCCTCTTTGAGCCTTTATCACCCCACACCACCTGATGATGCTGGGGCTTGGTCCTGCAGGTCAATTCCTACAGGTCAAAAGCTGTGTCTTGTAACCAATTCTGTGTCCCCAGGACTCAACAAGGGCTTGGTGCAGAGTAGATGCTCAGTAAGAAACTGACGAATGAATTAAATTGCCCAGTTTTATCAAGGATGCATGCAGTGAAAAAGAGAAATTCTTATCTCCATCTGTTCAAGCTGCTCTAACAAAATACCATAAACTGGATGGTTTATAAATATTTGAAATTTATTTCTCACAGTTCTGGACGCCAGTAGCTGAAGATCAAGGTGTGGCAAACTCAGTGTCTAGGAAGGGTCTGCTTCCTGGGTTAGAAAAGCCTCCTCACCACTACCTCCTCAAAAGTCAAAGGGGCTGGCTAGCTCTCTGGGCTCCCTGATAAGGGTGATGATTTTAATTGCAAGGCTCCACCTTCCTGATCTAGTCACCTCCCAGTGGCTCCACTTCCTAAGATGATCACCTGGAGGGGCACAATTCCGACTGACAGATGCGGGGTAGGATATTCAGGCCACAGCACTCAGTATGATGAGGAGAGTTCACCCATCAAAATTTTGGTACACAAGTATGAAGACTGCCTACCGCAGCACTTTATAATGACGGAAAACTGGAAAGAACCAAAATACTCATCAATAAGAGAATGGGATAGATCAATTCTTAAAGGGCGGCAGTGAAAGTTAATGAACTAGAACTCTATGTATCATTGTGGATAGATCTCAAACGTTATGTTGAGTTTTTAATGTTGAGTCTGGAGGTGGGGGGAGCTACTCATGAAAGGACATATAGGATAACACCACTTATTATGACTCGAAAACCTGAAAAGCCATTCAGGATATTTTTATGAATATATATAGGTTGCAAAGCATGGAAGAGTTACAAGAGGGTTAAGTGTGTTTTCGGTGTTCTGCTTCTCATACAGTTGGATGGATACATTATGTTGTTCTCTGCATGTTTTTGCATACTTGGAATAGTTCTTCAGAGGAAAAAGAAAGAGGCAGCAGTTAGACATGAAGGCTAGAATGAAACCAGCCTCCTTCCCACCCCTGTTCTGATAGTCTCTGACTGTGCATCCTGTAGGAGGGATTTAACCTCTCAGCTTCAGTTTGCTCAACGTTGCAATTCTTCCCACATTGCATCTTTGAAGAATTAAATGAGATAATGTGTAGAAATCATTGAAAGCAACACAGGCACTTAATGCATGATGACTGTTCATACCATAATAATTCTCAACACCAGTCAATCTCAAATTATTTGAGGACTGGAAACATCTGATTAGAGCACACATTTCTAATTGCTTGTTTGTAGGTGCAAACTGTGAGACCCTGAGCCTGGACAGGATGAATAAACTGTCCAATGACAAGTAGGCCAGGCTGGCCTTGAAATTTTGGCAATCCTTCTGCCTCAACTTCCTAAGTGCTGGAACTACAGGCATATAGAGGGCCCCAGGGCTAAGTTGTTGTGTGGGGCCTCACTTCAAAACTCCTCCCACAATATCCGCAGAAACCTCTACTTCCTTCTAGAGAACCAGAGCTGGGTGCATGGGGGCTGACCGCTGGGACACATGCCAGGGGCTGGAGGGCACGTATCATTTAGTAGTCATACCCCAGCTTTGCCCCTCCCCTTCCCTAATTCTCAAGCATATTTATATCACCATGAAAAAGGTTGAGAGTAATCATGTTATAAGGTCATCCCTTTCTAATTTATCTTTTAAATTATCCAAAAATGTGATACTTAACACAAATACACTTACTAGGGTGCACTCTTTATGATAGCCCCAAACTGGAAGTAGCATGAATGGAAGAAAGGCTAAGCCATGGTATCCATCCAAAGGAATACTATACAGTAGTGAGAATGAAGGCACTATGGCCACCATGACTACATGGATAAGTCACAAATATAATGTTCAAGAAAAGAAGCCAGGCCCAAGGCAGTGCATGTGGTCTGCTGCCATTTCTATAAAGTTCAGAACTACCCAGGCTGCTCATGGGCTGAGGGGAGGTCATGCCTGAGCAGGGGTTGTAATGGGAGGGGTTTGGTGGGGAGGACAGGGAAAAATTAGGGGAGCTTATAATGTTCTGTAATCACTCTGGGTGCTGGTTATGCGGAAATGTTCTTTGTGAGCATAAATCGAGCTATATTGTTTGTACAGCTGTTAGACTTCATTAAAAATGTTCTCTAAGTATAATAATCAGCAAATTCCAGTGTTTTAACTTTTAGTAGTTATGGATGCCTAATCCCCATGCTGGGTCAGCCACGTAAGAAGGTGGACTTAAGACTCTAAGTGAGCCTCCCCGCTAAGCCTTGGCCTTGAACAGACTGGCTGAATCCAGTTTTCACTGCAGGTTCGCTGAAAAGGGAATTGTCTAGGTAGAGGCCGGTCAGGTGGGGACAGGGCCATTACTTGGGACATATGATCCAGAAAGACTGGCACACCAACCAAACTATCTGATTTGGCAGATTGGCAGGATCAAATGTCCCAGATAATGGTCCACCTGCCATGGCGACACCACATACTGTAGCCAAAATACCTGCAAGGTAGACCATTTGGCTGGGGCCATGTCAGTAGGCAGAGTGAACAGAAGCCTCTATATCCCCTGGGTCTGATTTCAGCAAGAGGAGCCCTGGGAGCATCTATAATGGCCACAGAAAGGTAGGACAGTGCTGGACCTAGAGGGGCTCCATGCAGGCCCCCAGTTCTGCCATTTCTGCCCTGGGGTGCTCCCAGGGCACAGTCCTGAGCTCCAGAACATAGACTATCTCATTTGATTCCCATTTAACATCAAGAATACTGCTTTGCAAAGGAGGAAACTGAGGCTCAGAGTGGTTGAATGAGCTACTCAAGAAAAGTATTGGAACCATTTATTTTTTAGCTGTTGCCTCCAAGCCACACATTTCTTCCCCAGGAGGGCTGTTCCCCAGCTTTCTCTTTTATACTCGTGTGGCATGCTGAGGGGAATCTTGACTCTCTGTGGGGTGCTCTACAGTCCGTGGCAGAACAGGCACCAGGTGCAGTTAGAAGGGTGTGAGAGCTATTGGGAGAAAACTCTGTGGACACTAAAAAGAGAAGGAGCAGGAGGGAATAGTGACAGAATTTTGGGAAGGGAGAGGAGGAAAGAAAGAAGGAAGAAAGGAAGAAAGGAAGGAAGGGAGGAAGGGAGGAAGGGAAGAAGGAAGGAAGGAAAGAAGGAAGGAAGGAAGGAAGGAAGGAAGGAAGGAAGGAAGGAAGGAAGGAAGGAAGAAAGGAGACCGTAGGGAGAGCCCCAGATTTGTAGTGTGGCTCTGGGACAGTTTCATCAGCCCACTGAGGGCCCCTGAACAAAGACTGTCCATCTGCTGAGTTCCACTGAGGCAGGAATGGCCCAGCCTGATAGTCTCCTGTGGATCATATGATCAGCCAGAGATTTTTGAGCATCAGTTTATTCGGTAAGTTGGTTATGGGACTGGCAGGGAGTGGAGTGTCTCTTAAGAGCACCTATTGTAATTGTTTATTGCATGACTATCTGTCCCCCTGGATGCTAAGCTACAAAAAGGAAGGATTATCCTGTCCAAAAAGCAAGCCTGGTGTGTAGTAAATGCTCGTTATTTATGGACTGACAGACTCTTCTGACCAGTTCCTCTGTCGATTGCCACACATTTCCTGAATATGTCCCATAGAGTATATTTTACTGGCTTGAGGTAAGGAGCAGATGTTGGGTCTGGATTCAAATCTTAAACCTGGATCTTCCTAACTATATGATTTTAGGCAAGTCATCTTACCTCTCTGAGCTTCAGTTTACTCAGCTAAAGAGTAAGAACAATATTATCTATCTGTAAAAGACAGTATTTGATCATTATCTCCGATAGATGGTTCCTTTAGCGTTTGTAATTATTCAATAAACTGTAGGGCCTTGCTTCTCAGACATGAATATTATCTCAAAGTATATCATTGCTTCCATGCAAAATCATGCTCAGCATTCACTGGTGCAACTTTTATTGGGAGAGAGGGTCCCAGGGTCTGTCTTTTATCATCATTTGCTGTGTCCAGTTATCTGTCCCATAAGCCTCCCCTTGGAGGCAGGTTTCATGGCAGGTTTCATGGTCTCTGTGTTACCAGCGTTTTACAAAGGAGTCACACATTGTACGAATCTAATATATGCAGGATCCCGACCCCAAATCGGGGCTGCGGCCACATGACCACGTGTCCCCTGTGCTTCTGCATTTAATTCCCACAATAGCCCCCACGTGAGTGGTACTGTTTCCATTCTGGAAATGGAGAAACTGAGGTCCAGAGAAATTATCTTGAATTTTCAAATTTGATGACTTCAGGACTGGGTCATCCTGGCTCCACATGGGCTTTTCCATGGCTGTCCCCAGGCCTGGCTAACAGGTCAATCTCAGAAGCATCCAAAAAGGCAGCACAAAGCCCTCATTCTCTCTGGAGATGCCAGGCTGGCCTCCAGGGAAATGCTCTTAGAAATCAGCCTCTTCCAGCATACTCAAATTTAGATACATCAAGTCTCCTGGGAGCAGAGAGAGCCATGGGCTTCTGGGCTGGAGGATTTTTACCTTGGATTTGGCAGGAGTCAGCCTGACCTGGTTACAGAGCTGTTCCAAGAAGTGTCTGTCTTTTGAATGTCATTTTCTCCTATGTCTTCACTGTTCGAACTTTTTCCAAGTAAATACGCTCAAGAGCCACAGTCCATACATAACCACAGTCACTGTGGCTGAGCTCTAACATCCTGGAGGTCTGGAGTCTACAGGTCTGGGGCCAACATGCTCATTTTGGCCTTGCAATCTCACTATTTCTGAGCAGGACAGGTATTCATGCCCCATTTTCCAGATGGGGAAACTAAGGTTCAGGAAAGCTAAATCACCTGCCTAGTGGTACAGGGCTGGACATGATGCAGCTGAGATCTGGATCCAGCCTGGCTGAGGTCTGAGCTGAGATAAGGAGCAAGCACACAGGCAGCCAGGAGGGAGGGTGCCCTTGAGGCGGGAGCTCCTTAAGGATGTAAGGGACAGGATTGTCCTTGCTGCTCTGCCTCCCCTCCCCATTCTTTGCACCCTCTGGAGCCAGTGACAGCAGTTCCCTTGAACACACACAGCTCTGGCCTCACCACAAACCAGTGGCCTCCTGGCACCCACAGCAGACCACCCATCCTCCTGCCTTCAGTGCCAGGGCCTTTTGAAGTCTGTCCTCAAGTCCACTTCCTGCTCCATTTCTACCACTCCCCTCCACCCTCCATTGCAGATTCCTTGTCCTCCTCCAAATGCGTGGTGCAGCCACCACCTGGCCTTTGCATATGCTATTTCCTCTCCTTGGAACATTCTTTCCCTCCTTCCTTTCATCTCTCTACCCAACAAAAATCTGCTCAGCCAGTTTTTTCACATGTTGCCTTTCTTTGGGATGCTGTGGTTTCTAGAACCCCACAGCTTCACTAATAAAACAAGACCAGAAAACTGAAGGGAAACCAGTTTGTCCAAGAGAATCTTATTATCCACATGCCTTTTGACATGATCAAACAAGACAATTCCATATCTATGGTCTAGTTCAAAGAAGTACATCTCAACATCCATTTACATAAACTGAACCCTTGTTCTTAACACAAATTTATTGTTCTATTTCCCAGAAGAACATATCTCATCTTATAGGAATGTTCTTCCTCATCCCAGCCCTGTGTATCAGGAGGAAGCCATCCCTGATGTCCTTGAGCCCTTGAGCCAAACTGGTCCAGTCCTAGAGGGTCATGATCTGATCACAGTGATTGGGTCACAAATTGGTCCACGTGACCCAAGCTCAGCCAATCAGAGAACTTCCTTGGGAATTTTCTAATTGGTGTTTATGGGAAGCAGCTCTACTTCCCGGGTTCATGAAATTCAGTTTGAAGGGCCCAAGCTACTTAGAATGTTGGTTAGATCCCAGGGAGATGAAGCACCGTGCAAACAAAAGATACATTATAGAGTAAGTTGGTGAAATAGTTCCTGCAACTAGCTGCACATTCTGAATGAGTCAAAGAACCAATTGGTAGGTCTCTGGCAGTTCAAGTTCAAGGTGCTTTTGGAGATCTAGAAGTCTAGGGTTCCCATCAACATGGCTTAAAAACCCTCCCCCAGTTATATCACATCATAATGTCATCTGTAAATATTTATTAAGGTTCCAACATGGACCAGGGTCTCTGCTAAGTAATGGAGACACAGAAGTGAGCCAAAAAGGTGACCTCTGCCCACACAGAGCTTACAGACTAGAGTTGTGCTTCCAGTGCAAATAGCCAGAGGTCACACATAGCTGTTTACATTTAAAATAATTAAAGTTAAGTAAAATTTAAGATTTAGCCAAGAAAACAAATCTTACAATTAAAAATAGGAAAAGATTTAAGTAAACATTTCTTAAAAGAAGAAATACCAATGGCCAAGAAGTCTAAGAAAAGATGCTCACTATCATTGACAAACAAAGAAATGCACATTAAGACCACAATGAGAGTCGACTCTTACCTGTTTGGATGGCTGTTATCAGAAAGGCAAAGAATGGGTGTTAGTGAGAAGGGAGAGGAAAGGGAGGCCTTGTGTATCACAGATGGGATGTAATTTGGCACAGGCATGAGGGAAAACAGCACGGAGGACTCCTCAAAAAATTATAAATATAGATCTCCCGTAAGATCCAGGAATGCTACTTCTGGGTGTGCATCCAGAAATGAAATCAGTGCCTTAAAGGGACGTCTACACCCCCACATTCACCACAATGCTGTTCACTATAGACAAGGTATGGAATCCACACAAAGGGTTCCTCCACAGTTGAATGGAGAAAGACAATGTGATAGACATGCACACACCATGGAAGATCGCTCAGCATTTACAAGGAAGGAAATGTTGTCATTTTCAACAACATGAGTGAACCCGAAAGATATTATGCTAAGCGAAGTAAGCCAGGGTCAGAAAGTCAGGTACTGCCTGACTCACTTCTAAGTGGAATCTAAACAAATCCAGCTCAGTGAGCAGAGAGCAGTGGTTCCCAGAGGTGGGTGGATGAAGACATGGGGAGGTGACAGTCAAAAGACACAAAATTTCAGATTCACAAGGTAATTAAATTTATGTACAGCATGGTGACTACAGTTAATTATACCACAATTATATACAAATGAAAATTTTAAAAAATAGAATATACTGGATCATATACTTCACAAAGGATATGTTAATTAGCTTGAATATGGTAATCGTTTACAATGTATGCATAGAAAACATAATGCTGGATGCTTTAAATATGTGCAGTTTTTATTTGCCAATAATACCTCAATAAAGCTGGAAACAAAAACATTTTTCTTATGAAATCTGAGGGTCCTTTGGATATGGTGATACACACCTCTAACCTCAGAACTCTTGGAGCCTGAGGCAGAAGAATCATAAATTCAAGCCTAGCCTGGGAAACTTAGTAAAACTGTGTCTCAAACTAAAAAATAAAAAGGGCTTGGGAAGTAGCTCAATGTGAAGGTCTTGG
The DNA here is from genome assembly GCA_004365215.1 of Cuniculus paca. Taxonomy (NCBI): domain Eukaryota; kingdom Metazoa; phylum Chordata; class Mammalia; order Rodentia; family Cuniculidae; genus Cuniculus; species Cuniculus paca. The sequence goes on from RJWT010000103.1 coordinate 19,161, forward strand.
GTTCAACCCACAGTATCATAAATAAATAAGTAAATAAATAAATAAATAAATAAATCTGAGGGTCCTGTGTGTGATTTTCTGATTCTTAACTTGCTTTTGCTTTTTTAAGGGAAAATTTAGTTTACTGCTGAAAGCTACTTGAAAGTTGTTGTCCAAGTCCATACAGAACCCTAGAATATATGTATGCATGGATATAGAAAATATAAATATGCATATATATGCATGTATTCCTTTCTGTTCCATGTTTATTTCAAAGGTTTGGTAAGCCTTCCAATCCCAATTTCTAAGCTTGAGCTTCTAAAATATGAAATATCGTATCTCAGATATACTCTTGAGATTTCTTGCAAGAACCTTGGGCTTGGTCTTCAAAGTATATTTAAAATAAAACATTTCTTTAAAAAAATAAAAATAAAAATAAAAATCCTCCATTCTTTAGTCTGCCTTACTGCATTTCAAATACCTCAAAGCCCATGAGGCATGGCTATAGGACGTAGCCGTCAGTGTGGAACAAGGTATAGAATTTTGTCTTGACTGCAGTCTGGCTGCCAAACTGTCATCCTGGCCCTCTGACAGGCTGAGGCAGGAGGATCACAAGTTCTAGGGCAGCCCAGGCAATTTAGAAATGAAGTGAGACCATCTCAAAACAAAACAAAACAAAACAAAACAAAAGGTCCTGGGGATGTAGCTCAGTACAAAGGCCCTAGGTTCAATCTCTAGTATTGAAAAAATAAATAAAAATATGATCTTAGACCATCAGCATCCACTTAGCATGAGGACTTGTTGGAAATATAGAATTTCACATTCCAGCCAGGTTACTGAATCAGAACCCACATCTAAACAAGATTCCAAGTGATTCTTGTGCACATCAAAACTTGAAAAACCCTGTCCTGGTGTCTACTACTACTTTAGCCCCATAGCCTAACCATGTCCCAGCTCCCCTTCCCTGCCCAGTAGAGAGAGTTCCACCTTGACAAGGTCTCACACCCTCACTCACCTGGCTGCCAGCTCTGTGACCTTGCTGCTAGCCCCAAAATAAACTCTACAGGTATCGTCCATAAGCAAAGGCTTCAAGTATAAACACCACCCTTCAGCTGGATGAGCCCCTCCAGTATGACTGGGTGATAAGTAGGGTCAGCATCGAAGACCACTGCACTAGTGTTGGGGCTGGTGGTCATCCCATACCTGGAACAGTTCTCTCAATGGTTCATTTTTTCAGAGCAAAATCACCGCAGATTGCTAAGAGAGCAAGGGTTCGTGTTGCGTCATGTTTTTGCTTTTCTGGAAGGAGGAAGGAGATTCTCACTGTGTAGCAGAGGGGTCCTCCCCATTCTCATACTCTATTTCATGTGGGTTTCCTGGTATTCCACCAATCCAGCCTGGCTGAGAGAGCCAATGGGCTCTTTGAAAAACTTTGCACACATGCACCCTTGTGCGTGCACACACACACACACACACACACACACTTCAGCTAATTGGTAGCACTCAACCATAACCAGGCAAAAAGGATCCACATTTAAATTGCAGATTGTGACCTTTATGCTTGAAATGGGTTCAAACATCCTGTTTATAGCTTTGGGGTTCTGGCAGTCAATAATCCTCCAAATTATTTTCCTTCCTTTTTTCCAGATGACTATTATTATGTATTGCATTCTCCCAATTTCCGAGAAGCCTCACCCTTAGTTGGCCTCTCCAGAGAGTCTAGGTAATTTGAAAATGCCTGCAGCAGCGGGCACTTCTTTCCTTCAGTGTTGCTACTTGATTTCTACTCAGCACCATCAACTGCAGAACCAGTCAAGGAAGGTTTGGCCCTGTCCTCTCTGATCCCAGCAAGGAAGGTTAGAAAAATGTGGAGGGGGTGAGGGTAGAGGCAGAGAAAGGACTTTTGCTACCAGCTTTTAAACTCCTCTGACTTTAAAGCCTAGGTACACGTTAGTGTGCTTTGAAGTCTTAATAAATTACAAGGCATGTAACCCTTCAGAGGTTAGGAGTAATTATGAGGTAACCCTAGTTCAGACAGAGGTGAACAGTTTCACTAATGCAGACCTTTTCAGTGCCTTCAAATGCAAAGGTGCATGAAGGACTCTGGTCTGGGGTGGCGGACTCTGTGGTCTGTCATAAAGTTTCCTGTTTATTGAATTTAGATGCTCCCCCTCTGGGAGGGTCTCACAGAACTGATGATGCACAGCCCATCTGGGGGACACATAATGTCTCCCATTGCTATTGCAGAAAGCCCCTCTCTCACTGAAACTGCAGATCTAAACAGTGAAGCAGATGCGCTTGTCCAGCCTTCCCACTTTTCCCTCTCCCCTGTCTTCGAGAAAGAAAACCCCCTTTCTCGGTGACACTTGTGGGTTAACGCTTATTAAGTGCTTTCTGTGGACCGGGCTCTAAGAAATGAATTTACTCGTTTATCACTGAGAGCAGATTCATCACATAGGGATTAGGATCACTTCTATGAACAGCAATATTAAATAAATAGTGCTTCACTACTGGAGGAGCATTTTTATTTTATTTCATGACTGTCAGAGCCAGGATTTGAACACAGGACTCCAACTCCAGGGCTCTCACCCACTCTGCTACCCCAGGGAAGGGCCTTTGTCACCTCCCAGATGGCAATAAAAGCTGAGACTAGGTGCATCCATTTTCCTACAAATGCCTCAAATTCATAATTCTTCATAGCCGAGTAGTATTCCATTATGTGTAGATACCACATTATGCTGATCCAGTCATCAGTTGATGGTATACAGGCCACTTTCAGAATTTAGCTATTACTAATTGTGCTGGTATAAACATAGCTTTGCAAGAATGTCTGTAGTATGATGGCTTGAGCAAGGCAAAGTACAAACGAAGAAAATAAAAAACAATGGGGATAGAAAGGGACAGGGGACAGATTTCACACAGTAGGATAATGGCCCAAAGCAGAGGAAAAAGGAAAAAGAAAGGGGAAATAGGAGGAATAAAGATGTGCCAGGCACAGGAACCTAATAACCTAATCAGTATAAACATCATAAGCCACAACATGTCCTAAGACAAATAGTATCAACAGGCACAAAAAGGGTGACTGGGGAATCAGAGGGGGAGGGATGGGGGGGATGGGAATAGGAATGGAAAGGGGATAAAGAAACAAGCCATAATATGCACATGTTACCACTCCCCAAGGTGACTATAAACTGCATGAATTATAAACATGTACTAATAAAATCAAATAAATAAGACCAAAAAAAAGCTGAGACTAAAAGACCAAGTCCTAATTGTATTTAGATTTTCTAGAAACTTCCAGAGCTAGAGTTTCAGCAAAGCTGGGGAATGTCCTGTTTCCTGGCTGGGTTTTGAGGACATGTACCTTCCCTGTTCCTTTTTCCCTCTGTGGACCCACCCTGTAGGAATCAGAGATTCCAGCAGAGAAGGAAAAGTACAGCAGGGCCGGGCCCACACTCAGGGTTCTGCTCACTGACCTGGCTGTCTGCAGAGCCCCCTTTACTCCTGACCACCACTCTGGCACCAGAGCCCAGGAATTCTAGTGAAGGGGCTCACAGGGCCCACCCTGCATTCCCTGCATTCCCTGCTCTCTTGGGTGGAAAGAATTTCGAACCAAACTTGGCAAGCCAAGTAGGACTGTGGTCTGGCTGCACCTCGTGGAAGCTGTGATGCAGTCCTGGCTGCCCGAGTGCGCTGCTAAGAATAACCCAGCCACCTCCACACCCACCACGGAGGCCGCAGCCTTCTCCAAGACCTCCCTTGGCTCTGTTTAAATCTGCTTTGGCAGAAGAGAAATGAGACCTCCAACCCTGTGCCCTGGGATGTGACCCGTGTGTGGGAGTCTGCAAAAGCTTGGTACAAGGCACCCAGGAGATGCTCAATAAGTGCTCGATGAATTAAAAAGCAAGGAGTAAATGAATGAATATGGGACTAGGTAACAGTGTGTCTATCACTTCTGAACACTCACCAGGTCTCTGGGACAGTACTGACCCCAGTTCCTGTCGCGCTGTTATTCCCATGACAATGGTACTAGGCAGGTGACTTCACTATCTGCATTTAAAGGCAGAGACAATGAAGGCTGAGCAATGTTAGGGAACCTGTCCAAGGCAGAGCTGAGTCTGAAAGCCAGGGGTAACAGAACCATTGTAAAAACTTCCTCACTATGCAAGGGGCTGAATGAGTGTTTGAATGACTGAATAAAGTAGTGAGTGAAGGTACAGGCAATGAATGGATGAATGAAAGGATGAGAGAGGGAGGGAGTGACCAGCCGGCTCCACGGCTCGTGTGCGGTGGCCCTCTTTTTTCTTTTCATGTGATCTTGTTGATTTATACGTCATCCCTGAGCTTCATGACAACTTCATCAGTAAAGAAGGATCAGATCTCTTTCCTTGTGGAGCTCTTGTCTTTGTCCCTCTCCCCTCACAAGGCTGCCCTCGGCCAGGCTGAAGGCAGGGCTGCCACATTGGCCATCCCAGGGCTGTCATTGATATTGAGACTGAAACAGGACCCCCTGCAGTACAAGCTCCAGGGAGAAGGTGACCCCTGTGTTGTGCAACAGGGTGGCCTTCCACAGGATGTTCAAGGACACTAAATGACCCTACTACACCACTCAGACCCACACCCTCCCCAAAGATGGCATCCCTCCCCAGCAGAGCCCTCGCCTCCTGCTCACCCTTTCTGGTTTTCTGTGATTCACAACCACTCTGACCTTAATAAAGATCCAAATATTGAGGTCAGTATTCCCCAAAGTGAAACAGAAATCTTGGGTTTCCCTAATATGACTACATAATCTTCCAAGTCAAAAAGGCATGGGTTTCTAACCAGGTATGGTAGTGCACAACTGTAATCCCAGCACTCAGGAGGCTGAGGCAGGAGGATCCCTGAACGTTCAAGGCTGGCCTGGGCTACATAATGAGTCAAAGCCAGTCTGAACTACATAATAATACCCTGTCTCGAAAAACAAAAACAAAACAAAACAAAAAAGAAAAGTGATAGAAAAAAAAAAGATGTGGGTTTTTCTAATCCCAGTTTCAGCAGTTACTAGCTGCGTGGCTCTGCACAGGAGCCTCCACCTCTCTGTGCTTAGATCTCCTCATCTGTAATGTGGAGATAATGATTCTACCTCAGCGTGATAGGAGAAGTTCAAGAAATAACTTGTTTCACTGCTTCTCAACTGGGGCCGATTGCCCCCAGTGGACACTTGAAGACATTTTTCATTGTCACGGTTGATACCACTGCCCAGTGAAAGTAAGTCAGAGATGCTGCTAAACATCCTACAGTCTCCAAGGTACCCATCTCTCTGCCCTAACAACAAAGACTTACCTGCTACAGAATGTCAATTGTGCCCGTAAGGTCCAGCAATTCCACTTTTAAGAGTCTACCCAAGACAAACAAGCAGACATTGGTGTCCCCGTGTTGACGGCAGCATCATTCTCAATAGACAAAGGTGCCCAGTGGCAGGTGAACAGATAAACAAAACATGGTCTACCTGTAGACTGGAATACAGTATTTACCCTTCAAATGGAAGGAATTCTGACACATGCTGCAGCAATGGATGAACACTGAGGATATCACGCAAACAACGGACGTTGGTCACCAAAAAAGACGAATGTCATGTGATTCCACTTACAGGAGGGATCTAGAGCCATCAAATGCAGAGAGACAGGAAGAAACATGGTGGTTTCCAGGGGGGCCATCCGGAGGGAAGAACGGTGAGTTAGTGTGTTTTTTGTTGTTGTTTTGTTTTGTTTTTGGTACCGGGGATGGAGCTCAGGACCTCACGCTTCTCAGGAAGGCACTTACACCGCTGAGCTAAATCCCCGGCCCTGGGGAGTTACTGTTTAATCAGGATGGAGCTTCATTTTGCTGGGTGAAGAGAGTTCTGGAGATGGATGGTAGAGACGGCTGCGCAACATTCTGCACATATTTAATGCCACCAAACTGTACCCTTAAGACGGCTAAGATGAGGAAGTTTATGGAATACATAGTTTAAAACATTTTAAAAATCCCAACAGTGAGGCCTTTGGGAACCCCCAACTAAATGATCCTGAACTAAATGTCTCATTGAACTGGGTGCAGAGTAAGCACCCTCAAGATGTTTGTTCTTCTGTCTCCTTTACTTGTTGATTGCCCAAATTTCAGTCTGCTATGGTGATCTTGGGTGGTGTCTTGTGTGAAAAACATATTAATTAATAATGTGAAGTGACTAGCAATGGATTCTGGGCCTGTGCCCTTCAACAGAATCATGATATGCACCACCAAGCGAAGCGAAGTGTGTCGTTTTAAGCTTGCTAGTAGCCATGTATAAAAAGAAAATGGGTGGTGTTACAAAATTTCAAATAATACTTTATTTACCCCAATATATCAAATAAAATTTTTATTTTAACACAAGATCAATATGAAATATTATTAATGAGCTGCTACATGCTTTTATTTGTTCATTTGTTTGGTTCTCGAGATGGAACTCAGGGCCTTGTAGGCAAGTGCCCTACCACCGAGCTAAGCTATGCCCCCAGCCCCGATGGACTTTTTGTGTGCGTGCTAAGCCTACAAAATCACAGCCCATTTCAATCTGGACCGGCCATTCTCCAAGCACTCCTTAGTTACAGAGGCTCCTGGCTAGTGTGTGGGATAACACAGTGTTAGAAGAAAACCTTCCCACTCTCAGGTGCCTGGTGGAGGAGAAACAGTGACCTAGGAAGATGGGAAGGGAATCATCCAGGAAGTACTAGCAAGAAACAGAAGTAAAGGCTTCTGGAAAGAGCTCTCTGTTCGCGGCTTCTCTGACCCTGGTGGTTGGAGACAGAGTTTGGATCCCGCCTCTCCTCCCCAAATCAGCCTGGTCCCACACAGCAGCCGAACAGAAGTCCAGCTAGGGAGTCCAGGGCAGAGGATGCTGACCACCCATCCCTGGGACCTTTTTCCCTACTCCCCATGGGAACTCATGGCCCCTAGGGAGAGGCCTGACTCCCCCACCCCCACCCTTCCATTCAGTCGATGTGACCTCAACACAGTTGGTTACTGATGTGTTTTTAAATCACTTTGCCTTGGGAGACTGAGTGATTGCTCATTTTAAGCAGCCCCATTAAGTGACATCTCCCTGGATAAGGTAAAACCCATTTTCACAGGTAATACAGCAGGGCAGCTGGGGAGCAGTAAATCCATTAGGACCCCAAATGGTAGCTCATTGTCATCAACTGAAACCCAGATAATGCCACCCTTCAGAATCCAGTGTTGAGCCCCCAGACAAGTGAACCGATTTGCAGACTAACGGCTAAACTAAGGCTGCCCCGTTAAGTCCAGCTACAAACTGCGCCGGTCCAAATGCCAGCTCTGCCACTCTCCAACTAACAATAGGCAAGGAGTTTAATCCGTCTGAGCTTTCCTTTCTTCTATTTTTAAAAATTTAATTGGCAGATAATAGTTGTATATGTTTATGGGGAGCCATGTGATGTTTCAATATACGTTTATATTGTGGGATGGAGCTAACATCCCCATCAACTCACGCACTTAACATTTTTTGTCTGTGTATGTTGAAAATATTTAAAAGGCACTCCTTTTTGTCATTTTGAAATGTACCACACATTATTACTAACCCTGGTCACCATGCTGTGCAGTAGATCTCTAAAATTTATTCCTCTGTCTCATTGCAACTTTGGATCCTCTGATCAACATCTCCCCATCCGCATCCCACTGCTGCCCCTGGCAACGAACATTCTACTCTCTGCTCTGAGTTCAGCATTTTTAGATTCCATGTAGAAGTGAGATCTCACAGGATTTGTCTTCCTGAGCCTGTGAGCCCCTTTTTCGTCTGTAAGAGGAACAAATGGTTGTCACCGCTGCTGCTTGGGACAATCTACCCCCGGACATTTGCTTAACCTTCACACTTACCTGCCTCTGGTGTTTCTTCAGCTACTCTTCCACAGTGTGACCTGACCCTGCTGCCCATTAGGAACTGCTGCTCCTCCCCACTACTCTTTTTGTGGTTTTTGTTTTCTGGTACCGGGGATCGAACTCACGACTTCGCACTTGCCAGTCCCCATTACTCTTCATTGCTCTTTTTGACTTCAGAACATTTTCTACTGGATACTGCATGTCATGGGCTTATGTATTTTGTTTAATATCTATATCACCCCATTAGAATATCAGCTCCAAGAGGGCAGACGTTTATTTTGTGTTTTCATTGCTTTATTCTCAGTACTTGGAACAAAACCTGGAGTGAGGTACGTGTTTAACAAATATCTGCTGAAGTAATTTCTCAATTAAGTGTATAATTAACTGCCCTACACATAGTAGGTCATTGTTACCACTCAGATGTTGGTCATATAGCAGCCAAGAGACACACAGTTCCTACTTTCACTCCATTAATCCATCTAAAATACTTCTTGCGCATGTACTATATGGTGGGTGGTGTGCTGGGCTCTCCTGGAATAGGGGTGGGCAAAAGGACTGGCTCACAGGTCGGCGGAGGGTTACTCGTACCTCTCTCTGAGGGTATTATTAAGACTGAGTTCATCCAGGAAAATGTTTTGCCCAGGCAGGAACAGAGTGTTTCTATTAGTCAGTCATAGTACAGGCACATGACAAAATGTTCCTCAAATCTCAGCGGCCTTCAACAAACAGTCATTTCTCACTCATGTCTCCAGGTTAGCTATGAAGTCACATGTGGGTCTACTCTATGTATCTTTTATTTTGGGGCCCTGGCTAAAGACCAGCTCCTACCTGGGCACGCTGCTGTGTTAGGAGAGAGTAAGAGCCAACAGAAGCTTTCCATGCCTGACAAAGGCCATCCCTTTAACTGCCACATCATCTCGTGTCGCATGGCCATGCTCAACTTCCACAGAGGAAATAGACTCTGGCCCAGGAGGGGAGAATGGGTATCTGACAGGTCACAGTCCAAAACCCATGCATTTAATAAAAGTTCCTCATTTTGAAAAGGCAGGAAACTCTCCACAGGAAGAGGTTAACAGCTGCCTGTTATCCCAAGGGTAGTCACCTAGATAGGACAGAAGTGGAGGAGGGAAACCCATGGGTGTTTGTGGAAAGTGAAGAGAGCACCAGTTTGACATCAAGGCAGACTCAGGACTCAGGGCTCAGGCCTCGGGCTATCTTTTCTCTTCCCCAGGTGAATCTATACAGTGAGGCCCCCAACAACTCTTACAGCGGCTTTGCGTATCAGTAGACTAGTGTGCCTGAGATCACGTGACAGCCCTGAACACCCCACGGTTGCTATCAGAGCCATTCACCCGGATGCTGTGGAGCAGCTGGTGAAATGTGCTCAGCTGGGTGGGCGTCCACCTGAACCCTGGGCGGTTCCCGATGGAAATCTCTGTGAAAGCTCCTTCGAAGGTGACAGCTCAATATTCCTCTTTTAGCTCCTTCTCCAGCACTTCTTGTCCCCGATCTGGACTCATCAGCAAAGTAAATATTGACTGGACATCCCCTTGGACCTGGCACTCTGCCAGAGGCTGGATTGCTGTGGCAAGAGACGGGGTGGCAGGAGTACCCGCTGTCATGAAGTTCACACACTCTAGAGGAGCGGGAAGTAATTCCGAGTGTGTGCATTTGGGGAAGGACAGAGGTGGACAAGTGGAAGAGCGCAGTTAGAGGGACGTCTTACCAATGAAGCCACTGTTAAAACTGGAGCCACGATGAAGAGAAAGTTCAGAGGCTGTAATGCCTCTGTTAAAACCCCAAAGTCCGAGGCAGCCTCTTGGAGGAAATGTGTCACAACCATAGTGTTAGAAAGTCCCATGTCCACTCCACCCAAGGAGACTGGATGTGTGCAATGAGAGTGATGTAATCCTCCTCTCCACTGTGGTTGGCTTGCTAGGCCAGGCTGAGGGATCAGACTTTCTCTGGGAATGGCTTCCCAACAGGCCAAGGAGGCCCTTTAGGGGACAGCACAAAGGAAACTCTGGAGCCAGACCTGAGCGATTGGCTTCTCCACTTGAAAGTCATTGTATAAGACAACTGACAGCTTCACCGGGCTTCAGCATCCCCCTCGATAAAGTGAGGGTGATCATTGCGGGACTTAGAATTAGGGGAGGGAATGGATACAAAGTCCTCCACAGAGTCTCTGGAATGGGGTAAAGGGTAGCTCTCACCATTCCTATGATTTCATTATTTTTAAGTCATTACACATAATGTACCTATCAGCTGTTGCTGCCTAACAAACTATCCCGGAACTCACAGTTTCAACTCACTGTCAGTGGGTCAGCCAGAGATTCTTCTGGCACCAGCAGGGCTCCCTAGCTGGAGGTCAGGGAGGTGGCTCTATTTTCTGGGCATCAAGTGACCATGGGCTGACCCAGGAGGGCCTTGGTTGAGGTGGCCAGGCTCAGGTCTGCCAGGTCCCTCATCCTCCAGTGGTCTAGTCTGGCCTTGCTCTAATGCAGTCAGGCAGAAAGAGAGAACACATGTGCTCCCGTGCTCCTGACCTCTAAGCTCGAATCATCAGTCACTTCCACCTTGCTCTGTAGACCAAAACAAGTGACCAGCTCAGCCCAGAGCTAAGGATTGTAGGGAACTAGACTCTACTTTTTCATAGGAGAAACTGCAAGGTCACCTGGAAAAGGAGTGGACACACAGAAGGGCCAAGAATTGCAGCTATTTTTGTATCTGTCCACACACATAACCAAAGTCAGAAGATCCCAAAGGCCCTGTTTGGGATTCACTGGGGGGAAAATCCCCTAGCCAGCAAACATCCAGAAGAGGCCCAGTCCTCTCTGAAAGCCTCCCCTAGCTTCCTCCTTGGTTGTATTTGCATACTTTGATTGGTTCCCCTGCTTATCGTCTGTCTCAGCAGGAAGAGCCTTTCTTGTCACCAGCCCCCAGAGAATGATTAAAATCCTGCACTATCGTCCAGACCTTAATATGAGATTCCTGGAGGCAGAAACCTGACTTGCCCTAATTTTCCATAATTAACTTGTCAAGACACCTGGTGTGGTCTCAGCTCTCCTCCTCAGGGGCTCTCCAGCACCCCTCCCCCACCCAGAACTGCCCAGCCAGCTCTGGCTCTGTGCACCTCGTGATGGCTTCTGTTCCTTTAAGACCTATTAGGAGCCAGGTGCAGGGTGGGGGTGCAGAAGTTATATTTATGAACCCCGGGCTCTTCCCAACTGCTAGATTTGAATGATGATTCCTGTTACAGATGAGCAGGTCGAGGCTCAGAGAGGTAAGATCACTTGCCCAAAGATACACAGCTGGGTAGTTGCTAGACATAGTTTCTTGGTTACTAGGGGATATAGATGTGCAGAGTCCAAAGAAGTTGCGGGTTAAGTGCAGGCTACTTTCTCTGGGCAAGGCAGGCCTCCTGGGGTTATGTGATTTGACTACTGTCTGCCACGGTGCCTGGCACTTTTCCATTCATCATTCCTTTCACTGGGTATTTATTTTTTTCACCACCATCGCCCAGAATTAACACCAGGGGAGAAGGCTCTCTTAAACCTACAATTAATTCAAACATGGATTTCTGAGCTTCCTGTCAGAGTTTTTAAGGCTTTAGGAATGAGGTCCAGAAATCTATTTTAATCTACCCTCCATCAGTAATTCTGATGCACAAGCCACTGACGGTACCCTGCCTGAAAACAGACCCACATTGTAGTGGTGTTGGTATTGCTAAGAGAGAACAAATCAAGTTGTGTAACGCTTGACCCCACATTTGACAAAGATCTCAGATAGGCGCTGAAAAAAATATATATATACAAGGATGTGTTCAGCATGTACATTGCCATGCAGAAGGGCTGCAGAGCTGGCTGATGATTCGCCACATTGCCTGGGATTTGTGCACTGAGCATGTGTTCCCTTGTCATCGGAAAAGCAATAAGGGTCTTTTAATGCAAATATCCTTGAAAGAAAGAGAGGGCATTAGCGGCTGGAAGGCAACACCGAAAAGAGATTTCTGGCCTTGGCAGCTATCTGAAAGCAAAGGCTTGTGGGAGAAATGCATTGGTACAGGCACTAGGAGAGAAGTGGAGGTGGGGGCAGGGTAAAATCCAGCAGCAAGAGGCACCAAAATCAAGGTTGATCTCTTTTCATCACCTGTAATCTTGCATGGACCATACGCTGGACCACTGGGGGAGATTGCAGTGTAAAGGCCCTGATTATTCATCCATCTCTGCACCTATATCCTTGGCCATGTGACTGTAGCACTTCCCTTCTGTGACCTGGCTCAACATGTGACTGGCTTTGGGATTTTAGCAAGCATGACCTGAGAACAGACTTGGGAAGTGCTTGCACCTGTGTCTATGTCACAAACTCATACCCAGCTGCCTGCTGGAAGATGAGAGGTAAGAGCCCAGGCATCCTAGCTAATAGCTGGCTGGCCCCAGACATGTACATGCACCTAGCCAAGACCAGCAGAGCGGCCTAGCCGAGCACTCACTCATACCATCACTAAGTCTTACTGTTCAGTGTTTTTTGAGTTGTTTGTTACACAGCATTATCATAGCAGTGGACAACTGACACAACTTTGGACAATTTCATGCTTCTGTATTCCAACAGACTCACCAAGAAAGGCCACCTCTCACCTCTGACTCACATTTGGCGGAGCCTGTTTCAGTCAAGAGGAATGTTCCCGGTTGGACTTGCCAGTGGATCTGACTCACAGGCTCCACCTCGTTATTTTTCTGATTTATTGAATATTGCCATTGCACTCAATCTACCACCCATGAGGATACTTTTTACTATTGCGGAGTAAATAATGGAGCCCTGTCAGTACCACAGTTCATCAGTCTCACCTGTGTTAGAATTGACACGCTCTTCTGCCCAACCTCCCAAATGAACAAACATAGACAGAAATATTCTTGTTTTGCTCCTTCCTCAGAGGCACGATTACAGATTACAAGCATCTGGCCTTATAATTTTAACTAGTTCCATCAGCAATACACATTCAAATGAATTCCGTACCATGTAGTCATACTCCAAGCTTGCGAATAAGAAATATTTATTGCCCAGGAATTCTGCTACCTGCTTATGCACATTAGTTATCTAACTGTCATTTGACTGTGCAGTAGGTACCATTATTATGAGATAAAAAGAGAACAAACCCTGGAAAACAGGTAAAAGATAAAATCTGTGCTGTGTCTGGATAATGTCCACACTATATTAAAGAGCTTTCCCAAGTGGACAAGAAAAATGACAGTGACCCATAGAAAGTGAGCAAAAGAAAAGAATTTGCAGAAGAAATTCAAATAGCTGACAAACAAATATAGGGAGAAACGTTCAAATTCTCTAGGAGTTAGGAAAATTCAAGTAAAAGTAGCAACAAATTATTACTCTATGCCCATTGGCAAAAATTAAAAGGCGTTACAACACCTCCTGCTGGTAGAGACGGGGCCAAAGACGCACTCTGGCAAGACTAGCGGCTGTGGACACTGGTCCCAGGCGTCGCCTGCCTGGCTGGGTTAACACCGAGATCAGAGGCTGAGTCCTCAGTGGGATCGGGGAGAGATGAGCCCCAAAGCTGATTGTCTCGGCTGTGAATAACGGGGAGCAACTTAGAGATCTAATTTAGACATTTTCAAGCAGCTGCCTTTTCCTTTCTTCCTCTTCTGCTCCTCTTCCTCCTCTCCCTTTGTTTCTTTTCTCCCTCCTCCTTCTCTCCCTCCTCTTCTTTCCCTACTTTCTCTTCTTTTTCTTTCTTTCCCCTCCTCCTTTCCTTCTCCTCTTCCTCTACCTCTGCCTCTTCTTTTCTTTTTCCTCCTCTTTTTCTTCCTCCCCGCTGCTATCTCTTCTTTCTCTCCCCACTTCTTCTGCTTTCTTCTCTTCTCTCTTTTAAAATGTTTTCCTTTTCCCTTCCTTCCTTTCCCCCTCCTTCCTTTCCCCCTTGCCCCACCCCATCTCTTTCCTTTGAGCAATTTCTTCCCATTTTACAATATCTATTGCAAATTTTGGTCCTTATTTACTCTCAGTTTCTTACACCAGGGAGACAATGCAAGGTTTCCACATGTGAGTCTGATTTATTTCACTTAAGAATATGGTCTCAAGGTGCATCCATTTCCTAGAAATGTCTCAGATTTATCCTTCTTTATGGTTGAATAGTACTCCATTATATAAAAAATCCACATCTTCTTTACTGATTCCTCAGTCGATGGACAATTTGTGTTGTTTCTTCAATTTTAACTCTTACAAACTGTGTTGCTATAAACACAGGTGTGCATACACCGCTGTGGTATGGTGTTTTTAATTCTTCCAGGAAGATATCCAGAAGGGGAATAGCTGGGTCAAATGGGACTGCTAATCCTAGTTTTTTGAGGAAGCTCCATACTGATTTCCACAGCAGTTGTACCAGTCTACACTCCTACCAAGAGTGGAGAAGGGATCCGTTTCCCCCTCACCCCCTCTAGCATTTGTTATTGGTTGATTTCTTAATGATACCCACTTTTTCTGGAGTAAGATGGAATCTCAGCATTGTTTTAATTTGCATCTGTCTAATAACCAGTGATGCATATTTTTTCACATATTTATTTGCCATCTGTATTTCTATATCTGAGAAGTATGTATTCATCTCAGATGCTCATTTTTGGATTGAGTTTTTAAATTTGAAGGGGTCTGATTTTCTTTAGTCCTTTATATGTTCTAGACATAAGTCCTCTGTCTGAAGGACAAAAGCAGTTAGAGAAAAGAAACAAATCACCTATAAAGGAAATACCATCAGAATCACAGCAGACTTCTCAACACAAACCCTCAAATCAAGGAGGAATTTCAATCCCTGAAAGAAAACAACCTCCTACCCAGATTGATGTAGCCCGCAAAGCTATCTTTCAAATTTGATGGATAATTATACTTCCATGACAAAGAACACCTGAGGAAATTCATGGCCACCCAACCATTCTTCAGAATACTCTGAAGGATATATTAGAAAGAGAAAACAATGATGATGATCACAAGAACATCAGTAGAAAGAAGCCACCAGGCAGGGCAAGCAATTAGACAGAAGAGAAAGACAGGGAACCAACAGTGAGAGAATAATATAAGAAAAATGCCAATACGTATCTGTTATAACCAAAAATATAAATGGTCTCAACACACTCCTCTCTTCTTCTTTCTCCAGTTCCCCCTTTTTAACAGTAGAAACCTCTCTTCAAAGAACATTTTAGGATGACCCCCAACCCCATGGAAGAATAACAGAGTCACTGTGGTTGAGGCTGAGGATAGGAGGGGTTCCAGTGTCTGTCCCTGTGCCTCCAACCTCATTAGAAAGCCAAGAAATTCCCCATCATTTCACAGATGGGGACAAGTGAACAGCCCGGAGAGGGCAGGAATTGGCTGAGGTCGCACTGCTCATCATGGACCTGGATTAACACTCTTTCCTATGGACTCAGTATTCTCCATGGTGCTAATTGTCACCATCATCTTCAGAATCCCCATTCATTAAGCACCTTTTGAGTGAGTATATTTTATGATCACTTCTCACAGTGTCCTAACATGGGGTGGACATGGACATGGCTTACAGAGATGACGGGACATGCCCCATGTCATACAGCTAGGAAGAGGGAGGTTGTCCTGGATCCCAAATGGAAGTGCTTTCTACTGTCTCAGCTGTCATGGATAATATATATAAGGGCAAGGCCTCTGCTCTGCACCATGCTGAGAATCCCCTCAACCCCACCTGTCATGCTGTGCCCTCCATCAGTCTTCACTGCCTTCCCCTTCTTTGAGTATCAGCACTCACCCCTTCAGCATCTGGCACTGTCCACTCTGGATGTTCAACAACTATTGTGGCCATTTTAGAGATCAGCTGTAAGTCACCTATGGGGAGAAGGGGCTGGAGGAGCCCTGAGATCACAGTTTATTTCAGACATTTTCCAGCTGCGTGACCCTGGACAAGTTAACTCATTGCTGATCTACCTTCTCCTTTATAGATAAGTCAGAGTTCTCCAATAATCATGATGCCTTGAATAGAAAGCTTTGGGATGCAAAAAGAAGAAACCCCAAGATATACTGGTTAAAACACTGAGAGTATCTATCATTCTGAAAAACGGGAAGTGTGCAGATAGTGTGGCTTTTGGGGTAGAGATTTAGCAGCACAACGATGTCAGCATCTTTTCAACCCTCCATCATCTGTGTTAGTATAATCTTCTTGCAGGTAGCAAGGTGGCTTTCCAGGTTACTGGTGTCACTGATACACATGGCTATACGCAGTGAAGGGTATCTGGCTCATGGTGTGCTATAATTGTTATCTAAAATACCTCCCAAAAGGCTCATCATTGAAGGTTTTGTTGCCAGCTAACAGGATTTGAGTAAGCAATTGGATCACAAGGGCTCCAACTTCACATTTTTACCCATCCATGGAGTCCTAATTTGGTGGCATTATGGGGAGGCGATGGAAACTGCAGGAGGCAGCACACAGAGTAAGTGGTCACTGAGCTGCATCTGTGGGGACTATCTGTTGTTCTGGCTCCCTTCTTCCCTCGCTCTGCCTCCCACCCATCAAGAGGTGAGTGGCTTTGCTCCACTGCATACCCTCAGCCTGGTGTGCTGCCTCACAAGGCCAGAAGCAACAGAGCCAAGTGATCACGGCCTGAAACCTCTGAGACTGGGAGCCAAAACAAATCTTTCCCCTCCTTGAAATTGATTTTCTCAGTTGTATTTTGCTACAGCAATGGAGCGCTGACTAGCACATGTCACCTTAGTAATAGAAAAAGTTTCTCAAAAGCCCCTGGCTGACTTCTTTCCCTCACCTCTCATCAGGCAAACTAGGTCACATGCTAACTGCTAAGCCAATCGGTGGGAAGGGGAATAGGAATAGCACTGCTGTGATAGCTTAGCCCAATCGTTCGTGTTGAAATGGCTGATGCAAAACAACACCCATTTTAAAAAGACGCATGAAACTTGGGTCTGGTGTACTGGACCGCCCAGTCCAGTGGGACCTCTGTGTTTTCAACATGAAATCAAGGACACTACAGTACCCAGGACACTGGAAACACAGCAACTGGGAAGTGAGTTTGAAATTCCTTTCCTCTCATTCACTTCTCACTGCCCAACCCAATCATTTCTTGATGACCTCAATGCCCAAAAGAAGCCACAAAGGATGATGGATCTGGAACAAATTAGGACATAATTAGCACTCTCTGGAGAGCTCTACCAAAGAAATGAGTGGGTTTGGGCCGGGCCCAAGTTGTCTATGCCCCAAAATATTCATCAACAGGGCTTCCTTGGGTTAAGGTGGACACAATACAACCAACTTACTGATATTCTTGTGGCTACTGGTATTTTGAATGAATTGTTCTCTGTATTGGGATGATTTGGGGATCCTTTTTTATCAATATACTTGATAATAGCCATGAATATCCAGAATAGTCAACCTGGTTTTGGCAGTGAAACAACCACAAGTTTCAGCCAGAGGAAATGAAATGGGTAAGATCGACTGCTGTTCAGTGGAATTTTTCTGATCTCAATACAATGTTTGGTTATTGTCTCTCACACTTAGAGCCATGATGGGATTGGAAGAGGGACTGCATTTACATTCCAACAAACTAGGTTCTTTCAGCAAACTCATGCTGAAAGCTACCAATCAGAACTCCACTGGAGTAAGAGAGACAGCAACCTTGTGGCAAGATCCCAGCACTAAGATTCTGTATATCTGGAGACAAACCATGGGAAAGGCCCAGACCTCAGTTTGTCCAACTATAAGGTAGGTATTTGGATAACCTAAGTGTTGAGAAACATGAAGGCAGAATTGGGTGGATAATGAACTCAGAGTCATGCTATGAGTTTTGGCGACTGTGGCAGTGACAAGACTGGCTCACGGTTTTTCCTCCCTTTGCATTCTTAGGTCACTGTGGGTGTAATGCATCTTTCTACATCACTGATAGTAGGCTGGGCTATGTGACTCACTTTAGCCAATAGGAAATGTTTTCATATACCAAAGTAACTGGACCAGTTCTGAGCTCAGGCCCTAAGTAGTGCTTGTGCTTCTACTTGCTCCTCATATGTTCCTTCTCTTTGGAGATGATGTCCTGTGTGGCCACTGGTTCCAGAATGAGAGACAAGGGGAACAGGGTTAAATCTAACCCACAGAGCTATCTCTAACTCATCCACAAAACTGTAAATAAATTAAATAATGCATACATGCACACACACATGCTGGCTTTGCAAAATTTAGAGTTTTTGTTGTTGTTGTTGTGGGGGTTTTTTGCAGTTCTTTTTTTTGCATTATTACGTCATATTGCAGTGCAGCTGACATACAGAAGCCTGGTCAAAAATGAAAATGATAGCCAACCATTACTACTATGTGGCAGGCCGTGTTTGCCATTATAATGAATTCACAAGACAGGAATCATTATCCTTGTTTTGTCGTTGTTGTTGTTTGTCTTTTTGAGACAGAGTATGCCATTAAGGCTGGCCTTGGGCTCACTTCATAGCCCAGGCTGGTCTTGAACTTGCAACAATCCTCCTGTCTCAGCCTCCCGAGTGCTAGGATTACAAGAATGCGCCACCATGCCCAGGTCATTATCCTTGTTTTACAGATGAGAAAACCCAGGCTTCGTGAAATGAGAGGACACACTGAAAATCACACAACTGGCTCACAGCAGAGCTGGGATCTGAATGACCTCAAAATCTGGGTTGGCACCCTTTTCTCCTCCAGCTACACGAATGATCAAGGAAGTGCGTGTACTTGCTTTGGAGTGCTAGACCACTGCTCTGCCATCTGAACACAGGCAGGAAAATGGGAGCCCTTCAGGAATGGCCACCTGCAGAGACCCAGTAGTGCAGAACAGAAATGTGAAACTCTTCAAAAGCCCCGAAAGCAGTCCCAGGAGGCTGAGTCACTGTCACTCAGACAGGTCTCAGTGTAAGCATCCAGCAGGAGCCACTAAGAGAAACGCATTCCCTGCTGGTGGGGCTGTCATTCTGTTCTTAGAAACATCTATTGAGCACCTCAATAGGGTAGAAATGGGGTAGCACAAGATACTTGAGGCTCTTTCTATATAAGGAAAGGAAATATATTTCCAATTTCTCAACTCACATGCCGGATTCTTCTCATCTGGCCCTTAACAAACCCCTCCTTTTATTTATGGTCACCTTCTTCTCCCTTCTATTTCTCACTTGCCCTAAACTCATAAAAATGATTTTAGTCAAAGATTTTACTTGGGTGCTCTCTCTCTCTCTCTGCCTCTCTCTACCTCTCTCTTATCTCCTCTCCAATTATTAAATTCCATCTGCCATTAAAGACCTAAGTCAAGCATCACCTTGGGAGCTCTTCCACTGATGCTCTCCTCTGAACTGTTTTCTCTTGTGACCCATCTCACCACTAATCTAAATGGAAGTCTGGCTTTCCCACAAGACCATGGGTTTTTCAAAGACAGAAATTGTCCCTTGTTAATCTTATATCACTTTCCAGTCTAACAGGTAGCACAAATCTTAATTACTATGCAGACAACCAATGTGAAAAGTGTGCCTATCATAGTGTATACTATTTCCACTGCTATAGCAGAATACCTGAAGCTGGTACTTTATAAAGAAAAGAAGTTATGTAGCTCACAGATTTAGAGGCAAAACGTCTGAGATCAGGCAGCCTAATCTGCTTCAGCTCTGTGAGAGCCTTCTGTCTTCATCAAAACATGGTGGATGGTATCCTGTTAGGACCTAGTACAGGAGCGGCCACTTGGCAAGACAAAAGCCAGAGAGATGCAGGGGTCACTTTGCTCTTTATATAAAAATCTACTCTTGTAGAAACTGACCAGAGTCCCAAGAGGTGTACGTTAATCTCTTCTGAGGGTGATGCATCCTCATGACCTGGACCTCATTAGGCCCTGTCTCTGAAAAGCCCCATCACCTTTCAACACCACCACAAGCTTGGGTCAAGCTTGCATGAACCTTTACAGGACGCACTCAAGCCATATCCAATCCCAGCGAGCACTTTGCCATTTATTTGTTAGTCCTCTCAGGTTTGAGTCCCAGATTCCATGCTTTCTAGCTCTGCAACTATGTGTCTCTCTGAGAACCTGCCAGATAGTTGTTACTGGAGGACTTTGTGAGCTAACCCAAGACAGCAACTAGCATAACACTCAAGAAACCTGATCTATTCATATTGCTGCTGTCATCTACTCCCCCAGATTATGGGATGATAGATAATGATTATCCTAGATTCTGGGGTCAGAAAAATTTTTCTCTAAGGGGCCAGAGAGTAAACATTGTAGGCTTTGTGGGCCATATGGTGTCTTTCACATGATTCAATTAGGTTGTTACAGCATGCAAATGGCTTAGACAAAACATAAGTGAATGAGCTGCCATGTTCTAGTAAAACTTTATTTACATAAACTGGCAGGAGGGTGGATTTGAACCATGATTTGCTGACCTCTGCCCTAGAGATTCAAAGAAATCAGAGGTGGATTGTCTATAGGACCTAGACAGGCCTTACTTCTGTCACTTTCAAGTCAGGCTGTCTGCATTAATTTTTGGCGTCACTGCAAAATGAGATGCGGGCAGGGGAGGGGGTGTTCTCGGCTTGCCAAGTGTGTGTGTTGGGGGTGACATCATAATACATCAAAGTACTGACTCTGGGTTCAGACAGACATGAGTCAGAGCCCAGCTCCACTGTTGCTACGTGTGACTTTGGTCAAGGGACCCCTCTCTGTCCACACTGCAGTTTTTTTCATGTGTAAAATGAAAATAACAACAACCTTCATTTTGCTGGCTTTGCGGGGAGGATAAAATCACATCAAGGACTTAGCCACCTTGCCAGAATTTGTAAGCAGTTCTTCAAAATGCCAAAAGAGAGGAGCGTTACTGAGACCCCTGGGCAGTGGGAAGGAAAAAATTCGAAATGGAAAATGCTGACCTTCTATCAGCTTCTGGTACACGGAATTTCTCAGGAAGACCTTGTAGACCCCTTAACTTCTGCCGAGGCTGACATTTAGGGAATGGTGAGCACAGGTGTGGCTCATGGCTGAGGAGTTTCTTTCAAGAGGACACTAAGTCTCCCTGCATGATGATCCGGTGCCTCTAATCTCACCCCCGGAACAGGAGCAGGCAAGAGGACAAGAACTGGGACCCCTGCGGCTCCCACGTCCACCCTCTGCCAGGGGCTGGGCAGCCTGATCCCCCATGTCTGCAGATGTGTGTGGAATCACCCTAGTGAATATTGTTTCCCTGATAACTCAAAGCAGAGGGAAATTCAAGGAGGGGTGTGGGGAGGATGTGTGGATTAATACTGGAAAGCAAGAGGATTAAAAAGATTAAAGAGGGTAAAGGGCAATGAATGCTGATGTACTGGATACTTCTGGACTCAGAATGCCAGGTTTTTACCCCCATGCCAATACGCTCTTTAAAAAATTCATGAGGCTTTTGTTGTTGTCGTTGTCGTTGTTGTTTCTCTGCTTATTTACTTGGGGCCCCAGGATAAATGCATGAAAAGCAACTTCTCCTCGTAACTGAATCCTGAGGGAAAGGCATAATTTGTGTCGTTCAGACTAATAAATTACACAATGTCAACATGTTTAGTCACCAAAGCCCCACAGCAATCTCAGGTCCTATTAATGAGGGACAGGCAGAGAAAGAAATGCCTTCTTGTGCTCTATTCCTTTTTTTCTCTCCTTCCTTACATTTCTGAAGGGCTCTGGGTACCAGGCACTGGGGACATGGAGATGAAAGGCCACGAGGAAGTCATGGTCAGGTGAGGCTGACACTTGAGTGGAGACATCTGAGGTAGCGTCATGGAACCAGAGCAAGGGCGGCACAGATGTCTTCAGACATTGGTGAGGCGAGTGCTGCATAGTCACAGCTAAAAGGCGAGAGGAAAGGACAGGAGGATGTCCCTTCCTCACTGAAGCCTTCTGTGACCTGCTAACCTATACCCTGTGTTTCTCCTCTCTCCATTTAAATTAGACCCGGCAGCCCCCGGAAAAGACAGGCTGTAAGAAGCTTAGACTTTTACCCATAAAGCTAAAGGAAAGTTAGAAACTAGCTATTGTTCAACAACAGGGCCAGGTATATACATTAGGTGACTTGGTGGCTTGTTCTGCAACAGTGACAATGATAAGGATGAAGGGTGCACGGCCACAAGCAAGAATATGCACAAACCCTGTGCACGTGGGAGGTGAAGAGTCACATCCCTCCAAACAGGAAGATGAAGGAGATCGCCAGGGGGAGCAGGGGTGGTCCTGGCAGCTGAGTCTGGAGTGGGGAGGATTCTGTGGACGGGCTGCATCCCGGTCTCTGGCAACCATAGAACACTTGGAACCAGGGATTTTGAATTCTGGGTGTGTGTAAAACCCCCAGCTCCTAGCCATGGTGCCTAGCGAAGAACACAAAATATGGACGAGACAGAAAAGGACATCTTTGCAGCTCATCCCTGAATCCGAGACAGGGAGTCGCATCTCTCCCGTAAAAGCTGAGAGAGGAGCACGAGAACCTGGAGGGCTGGATGAGCCGCAAGGTGAGTGGCAGAGAGAGAAAAGGGGGAAATGGGACAAAAAAGAGGCAGAAAGGAAGGACATGATAATTCTGCCTCAATTTAAATCACTAACCTATGTTCAAGAAGATACCTCTGCTGGCATCAAGCTAGAGTCGTACATCTGACACACTGAACTCCCATAGAAAATTGTAGATCTCAGTGGCCGACATGAAAAGACCCAGAGAGCCTGTGGTTTTCCCAGGACAGCCTTGGGCCCCCGGCTGGGAGCCTGAAGAAGAAGAAAGAAGGCAGTCACTTAGTGCTGATCTTATGACCAGTCTGAGAGGTTGTTGAACCCCCGAGCAAACCCGGAAACTTTGACCAAAAAATTTTTAGTTTTGTTTTTAATGGACAAATAATGGTTGTATATACCTATAGGGTACAATGTGATATTTCAGTACAGATATACACTGTAGGAGGATCAGTTAGAGTAATTAGCATATCCATCGCCTATTACAGAGAATATAACTGTAGTTTATAATAACGTACACTTCAAAATAACCAAAAGAGAGGGTTTTTTTGGTTTTGTTTTTTTCCTGGTGCTGAGGATGGAATCCAGAAACTTGCACATGCTAGGTAAACCCTCTGCCACTGAGCCACAACCTCAAACCCAAAAGAGGATTTTAAATGTTCTTACCACGAAGATTTCAATTTTCCCCAGATTTCTATTTTTTGCCAGCTGCTAGGCCTCTCTGGTCCCTCTTTGGCAGCCCCCTCTAGTCTTAGCTCTTCCTCCTCCCATTTCTCACCTTCCTCCCCTCCCCGGACGCGTGCAGTGCATGTCAAGCCCTGGCCACCAGCTGCACTGCCCCATGTCCAGCTTCTCCGGCCTGCCTGTAATGTCCTCCCCACCAGCCTGATGTTCCTCATAGCGTTCTTTCCATCTTGGATCACACTGGGTGGAATGTGGTTAGTGACATACCTCTTGAGTGAACAGGATGGGCTCCAAATTCAGACTCATACTTTGCAAATAGGGTGACCTAAGGCAAGTGACATCATCTCTTTGGATTTGTTTCCCCCGTCACAAAATGGTGATGACAGGAGCACAGGCCCACAAAGTTTACTGTATGACACGAGGTGGTACATGCCTGGTACATTTCTCGTAGCAGCCACCCAAGGACTCCCTAGGTGGTTTGCGGTGGGTGCTTCTCTTTGGAATGCTGTCGGTGTTCCCAGGAACCTGCAAATTTAAAGGTTCCCACTGGACATCCAGCTGGCTGCCCGCGTCTACTTTCTGTCCTGCCAACATCATGACACAGTGTTTGACAGTAGACCACAGTAGGTGGGAAATTCTGGAATCACACAGATATCTGATATTCATTTTTATCACACCCTATCAAGGGTACATACTACCACCCTGACTAATGGTCCTGGCCCTGATCCAAGGACCCAAGAAGTGTTTGTTAAGTGGCTCTACGGTAAGGTTGTTCTTTTCTCCCTTTCCATCCTGTTCATTTTGGAACAAAGTTACTGCACATAGCCTGCACCCAAAGAGAGGGGAATTAAGCACTATTTTCTTGAGAATAAAATACCTACATGTCTTTAGCATGGAAGATTTGTCTCTTCTCCATCATTTATTCAGTGACCCAATCATTTATATTAGTATGGCCTCAGGGGTATACGTCTTCCACTTTGAATTCTAATTCAATTCCATTTTATTTATCTTGTTCAAGTTGTTCTACCTCTGGCTGTTGAAAGTTCTTGTTATATATTTCTGTAAACTGTTTTTAGGGCATCCTTCTACCCTGGCACTATAGGATGCTCTAGGCTCATTGTGTGATTTACTCGCCCCGTCATTAAATCAGCCATTTCTCTAAGAACACTTGGCTCCTTTTATTGGAGAATAGCATTAGAAACCAAGATGTGAGCATTAGGTGTTCTTGTTGCTACTGGGATGTCTTTGTTTTTCGGCCATTACTGACATATTATATTTATATGTGAGTTTATTAATGTATGCATGTACATACGTATATGTGTCTGTAACTATGTTTTCATATTACACAGAGCATGTGTTACACTGATTTCCAGGTCTTTTCCTTCTCCACGTGGGTCACCTAGCTTCCTACCCTTGCTTGTCTGTAAATTTCCATTCTCATGGTGAAGAATTAGGCTCCCATCACCTATCATCCAATCCCACCACTCATTTGCCTTTGGTTCCAGAGCACATAGATAGAACATTGGCATTGCAGTCTCTAATCCTGTAAGAAATGACTTCATCTGTCAGAGCACTGTTTAGCTGCAGATCCTTTTGCTTTTGCTTGACAGACTCCACTTACTGCCAAAGTTACTCAGTTCAGCCCCTTCTCTCCTACAATTGCCAGTGTGGTTGTTTCATACAATTGTGATGAAGTTGGGTACTTTGGCATATTTGCATTCCCTCCTGAAATCACTGGCTTCCTAAATGCTTTCTTTTCCAAATTGTATTCATTCAAATTTACTCTTTGTGGTAGAAAGGTCTATTGTTTTTGACAAATGCATCATACCTTATATCTACCATTACAATATGTTGCAGAATATTTCCATTCTCCCTAAATCACTTTGCTCAGTATTTCATTCCTCTCCCTAAATCCCTAGCATCAATCAATTCACTCTCCCTTAGCCTCTTGCCATTCCCAGGAGGAGTGATGACATTTTCTGGTCCTGTTATTTAGTACCATTGAATGTGTACAGAAATAAGTATTCGTTATGCTATCTGTTGAGATTTTCTCATTTATGGTCCACATGCTTTTGTTAAAAAAAAAGAAAAGGAAAAGGAAAAAGGGGGGAAAGGTGCCTATCTTTGGCTGAGCAATATCTACTTCTAGAAGTTTATCAGAAGGAAATAATTCTAAATGAATATAAATATTTGCCATGAGGATCTTTAAGTAGCATTTTTAATTACAGTGAAATAAGCTGTCCACCCTTTCAACAAATACTTACTGGGCACCTACCATGTGTTTTAAACTCTAGAGATCATAACTAAATAAAGCAAACACCACTCTTTGCTTTCAGGACCCTGTATATCTCCTATCCTAGTGACTCAACAAAGACAGATACACACACATGCACACACACACACACACACACGTTTTGCTGGTGGTCAGAGTATGAAGAAAACAATGGAAGAAAGATGATTAGGCAATGTCAGTGTCATTGGTGGGGTTTGCTTCAGAAGCAGCAGAAACCTGGGAATTAGAGGACAAAGAATTTTGGGCTATTAGAGTAACCAATGTGGAAAGCAACATGGGCCAAAACAAAACTGTTTGGGGGATTTCAAGGCAGAGAGTACCGGTGAGATTGTGAGCATCTGGGGAAGGGAAGTGAAAGAAATGAGTGGGATCTTACAGGAGCATACAGAGTGCTGTGGCCCTTGGCTCTTCAACACCTTGCAGTGTGGTAGAGGCAAAGAATGGGGTGTCTGGTCTGGAGCACACAGCACTCTTAGGATTCCTCTTGGCTGCAGGAAAATATAATCTAGGTTTCAAAAACACTGGGCTGACAGATTGGATACATAAAATGTAAGTATTTTTGTGTATATAAACATGCTGAGAAAATGAAATTGTATGTTGTCTTTGGGTGATTGGATTATGAATAAAATTATTCCACGTTTTATTTATCTGTGTTTTCTTAAGTTTCTACAGTCAAATATATTGTCTTTACAATTATAAGGGAGGGAAAGTGAGAACTCAAAAGAATGCAAGGATGGATTTAAGAGCTATCTAGTAAGAATTAACCATGGAGTTAGGAGAGAGGAGTCACCACTTTCCCCAAGAATGCTACCCCCAGCTCATAGTGGGTGCCTTGCACCTGTGTCTGCCCTTCAAGCCCCATAGCCAGGGGAACACTCTTTCCAATCCTAAGATCCAACATTTGGTTCTCTGAAATCTTCTGTAGCTTTTGTTGGTGCTCATTGGCTCTCTGCGAGGAGGAATTACAATGGAAGGAAACTCATCCACTAAGACTTAAGAATTTTATCAAGGTGGGCAGAGCCTCTAAGCGTCTTGCCTCTGCTTTCTAGACTTGAAACCACCATGGTGACATTTTCTTCCAGACTACGAGCTGACATTTGAAAAGTATCACCTTAGATGAGTAGGACCTTAATGAAGACACAGAGCAAATGCAAGACAACCTCATCCAGAATATCATTGTTAAGCTAACACTTTTAGTGTAGGAATGGACTGCAGTGTTTCAGATAAACACCTCATTCATACAAGAGAATGCAACACACTCCTCTGCATCCCTGCTCCTACCTTCGCTCATGCCTGGAAAACAAATGAGTGACACAGATGTAGCCCTCAGTATGCCCCAAGCCCAGAAAGGAAAGTGCGTCATAGACACAGTTCACCTCAATACCAGTCAGACAATAAACCATAAAAGAGATCCGTTCAGAAAACAGAGTGTTGGCTTCCAGCTGGGCTTAGAGTCCCAGGGAAGACTGGGGAACTTGGAACAAAATAAGGTCAGGGAAAATGAGTAGAAAAAACTACTAGGAGTGTGAAAACATAGAGCTGCAGTAAAATGAGAAACATCCCTATGCTTGTAGGCTGGCTTTCTGACTTAATTGTATTTCACTTTTCTAGTCATAAACAGTCTTACTATTTTGCCAGCTAGAAAAATATTTTGTGCTCATCTAAAAAAATAGCTGCATATATTCCCTTGTGGGAATGTCTTGCAATTTACTCAAGCAGTTTCCTTGGCTGGACATTTGTGTTATTTTCAAATTTTCACCATTACAAGTGACACTGGAATAAATATTTATATTTGTACTTGTCCTATATTTGCCTCAGGATAGATTCCTGGAAGGAAAAGTTGTTCAGAGTATGTCCATTTCAAGGTTTTCAATATATACTACAAAAATTCCTTGTGTGGATAAATTTATAACTCTGGGATGAAAAAAGACATATTTACGATTGCTTCATTGTAGATTATCATTGTTTTAAATGTGCTAGCTTTTTGAGACACTGCTGTGGAACCCTGTGGGCCAAATGACATAAGTTTCCCTGTCACCATTCTCCTTTGTCCCCTCCTTTCTTGAGCTCAGGATTTGAGATCCCTGTTACTGCCATCCCTGGGAATGTCCCTGGATTGTTTCTGTATTTCCTGGTGATCACTTGAGAGCAGATGGCTTATCAGCTTAACCCAAAAGCAACACTTTCTTCAGCTTTCTCAGATCAGGGGCTGAAAACTGGGCAGGAGGTGAGGAAGTTGTGATACAGGGAGACCTGGCCTTTAAGAGGAATATGTTACTCATGCACCCAGTGTGCATCATGCATAGCCATGTCTGCAACCACGTCTTCCCCGTGCACTGATCCCTCATCTACGAGTGCCCTCCTTACCCCGGGCATACACCCCACATCCCAGCTATTTGCAAACTGAGGCTTCCATCATTTGAGGGTAGCAAGTTGATGGGAAAGCCTTGGGATCTTGAAAGAAAAGGCTAGAGGCGACGTTTAACAAGCAACATTAGTATAACGTGGAGTTTCAAATCCCTGTATGCACTGGAGAAGCCAAGCTTATATAGGAGGAAAAGTGAAACTTTTTGGTCATGACCCCCCACCTTCCCCTGGTTCTGTGTCTCATCCTACTGTGTACTTCTGGAAACCTTTGCAGGAGATGCACAGTAGGATGAGATACTGTTTATGAGGTTGCATCACCAAGTTTTCAGAAATCCAGATGGTTCCAGTTGTAGGCGTCTATAGGCCATAAAACTGTCATCCTCATAACTCAAGGCTCCCTTGTGGTGGTCATGTAACCTCTTTGCAGAAACAGGCTCCTGTCCCGGCTGCCACCAGAAAAGGTCCCAGTTCTCATGGTGGCACAGCCAGTGGTGGAAGTGTCTGTGATGAGATTATTGTGAGCTGTGCAAAGAAACCTTCCCTTGTCTGTGGTTGCTAGTATCAAGGGCCTGATGCACTTGAGGAAAGCAAGAATCAGACCTCAGGACTCATCTCCTCTCCTCCCAAGCAAAACTACAAGCACACACACTCTTTGGGGTGTGTCTCCTCCACTGTTGGCTTTATGATGATATTAGAATTATCGGTACAAATCTTAGCTCTGGGGTTTTGCAACTTTGTAACCCAGGATGAGCCACTTCACTTCTCTGATCTTCTATTTTCTCATCTCTCAAATGACATCATTGGATTGATTGTTGAAAGGATTAAGCAAGATAATCCTCATAAACTGTGGTTCAGGGCATCCTGGCTATACCAGAACACAACATGCAATAGGTACAGCAAAAGACAGGATGGTAGGGATTGACTCGAAAAGGACATAAACTCAGTCTTAAATTTGGGATGCAAAATAAATTGCATCATGTTTAAATTTCCAAGTAATTGCTCAAGATTTCCATATGTAGGAAATTCAGCATCTTCCTTTAAGAGCCCCTGCATTCTCAGCCCATGCTTGTTGAGCCTTCTTGAGTGGTTCGTGGATCCCAGGAGTGGGTGTCCACAGGGAGCAGCATCCTCCATAAAGAGCAAAGGCTGGAGTCTGCTCAGGGCTAATGCCCAAGCTGCCGTGAAGAGAGCTCTAACATGATCCAGTCAGCAGCATCTTGGGTCCAGACTCTGCACTGATCACTCACGTGAGGTCCGAAGATGACCACCTCATGCAAAACTGAGCCCTAAAACAGTGCTTAGCCCCAGCTTTTCCAGTTGTATCCCACTTGCAAGAATCCAGAGTAAGTTCCATCAGGTCAGGAAACACATCTGTCTTATTTATCACTGTGCACCCAGAATTTCAGAAGAATGGCTCTGTTGAATAGATGGGTGGATGGGCAGGTAAATGAATGGATAGATTGGTTGATAGAAAGATGGGTAAATATGGATGAATGTGGAGAAATGAATGGACAGACAAATCATGGTGTGTGAAGTATCAGCCCATACCAGAAAATTTTATATACGTATATCCTTTGGTAATTTATTATTGTAATATAGCTGAGTGTATTACCTTTCTTTAAAAACAGTAAAAGTAAATCAACCTTTGAAAAATCATAAGCTGACAATGTTCTGGCTAGGTGTGGATTTGCTGCCTTCACAATGCATTATGTAGTGATCACAATTATGCATGTAAATATTTTTATAAAAGACAGTCACTAACTACATAGATGTGGTTTCTACTGATGCCTCTGTGAAGAACTGGGTGAGAAGCCAATAGGGAATGAGGGCATTTACTGAGGGTTCACTCAGCACCAGTTGTTTTATTATTAATTGATACCCTGTCACATCCTCTCTGGATTCTCTCCCCGGAGCATGTCCATCTCCATGTTCTAGGTGAGGGAACGGAGGTGCAGTCAGGTTACATGTCCTGCCCAAGGCCACACAGCAAGTACATGGCAAAGCTGGCTTTGAATTCAGTTCAGCTCAATCCCAAATGTTGTGTTATCACTGCTACCCACATAGCCTGCCTCGAGAGAACATCATGGGAGGCAAAGAAGGAGGTGGCCACTGTTTAGGGCAGAGTCCAGTCCCTGAGCCATGACAGGGATGTCACAGCAATTCTGTAAGGAAGGACTTAGCCTGCTATTAGCCCCACCTTCCAAGAGAGGAAACAGATTTGGAGCCCGTCGCCACTTCTGAGGTTGTTCACTTAATCCAGTGGGAAGCTCTTTGAGGCCAACAGGATTTCATGGCAATAGAGTCCATGCAAACACAGACAATGGACTGGGCCCTGGAGGGCTTCCTCGGTGCCCTAAATTCCTTCATTACACTTTCCTCAGAGCCGCAGCATTTTGACTCTGGTTAAAATGCAAATTGTACCTGGAAGGGCTCACAAAGAAAGCCATTATCAGCTTGGAATAAAGCCAGACCTCATCTGTGTCCAAATTCCATTCTTAATACCTTTGGGTTTCTTTTTAATAACTTGAAAAAAAAATTTGCAAGCAATTCATGTTCATTGTAGAAATTTAGAAAATGCAGAGTTGCAAAAGAAAATAAATGAATAAAGGCAAGGAGGAAAAAAAAAACTGTGCCCAAAATCTCCTGAGGTAGCCATTTTTTCTTGTTACATCTAATAACAGAGCTCAAGTTTTGCAGTTTTCCTCCAGGGAACCATATATCCCCACTCTGTAAACAAAGCACTGGGACAGAGCAGCCCCCTCCTGCTGGCTGGGGGCACTGAGGGAGCATGTGACCCCGAAATAGCCATTCAGAACTGTGATTGGTTCACGGAAAGATGAACAACCAATCCCAGCTAATAAGGTATTTGCCCAGAACTCTCCCTGGGATCACTAGGAAAGGACATTTTATTTTCGTTGTCCTAAGCTGCAAAGAGTCTGGGAGCAGTTGGGGACATTCTTCTTTCAGCCTAAGGAGCAAATGTGTCTGCGAATGAGTCAAATGAACAAGTGTGTCAACTCCACAGAGGAAGAGATCACTGATGCATGTGCAGAAAATGGGTTTCTAGCATCTGAGCACCTGGATCCAACTATACCTGAAGATAATGCCCTTAGGCTTTTCAGTTATTAAGTCTAACTCAACACAATTGGCAATACTTGGCAACTTTTTATTTAAAATGACCATTTCATATGGTTTAACTTAATACACGAGACAGTAAATTCCCTTTCTTAAGTTTAGATTGAGTTTCTGACTTGTAATTGACTGAGTTCTATCCAATCCATCATCCAAAGAAAAACACATGTCAGTATGTCTCTTTCCATACAAGTTGTGTGTGTATGTGTGTGCGTGTGCATGTGCTTGTGTGTATGAGTGTATTAAAATAGAATAAAATAAGATGGGATAGAATAATCATAGCTCCCTGTAATGGTTTGGATCTTAGGTGTCCCCTCAATGCTGCGTATTGAGGACTTCCCAACTGATGGTGCTACTGGGAAGTGGCGAAGCGTTAGAGGCAGGGTCTAAGGGGAAGAAGTCAGGTCATTGGGGTGTGCCCTTGAAGGAGGTATTGGGACCTTGGCCTCTTCCTGTGTCTTTCTTTGCTTCCTGGTCACCATGAGGTGAGCAACTTTGCACTGCTACACAGTCCCCGCCCTGATGTTCTGTTTCACTACTGGCCCCACGGCAACAGGGCCAATGGACTATCACCAGAAGCCTCTAAAACCATGGGCCAAACTAAGCCCTTTGTTCCTTGAAGTTGATTTCTCTCAGGTACTTTGTCACAGCAGCAGAAAGTTGACTAACACATTCTTGGTAATATGTTACTGCAGCATTTTATAATAAGAATTAAAACTTTATAACAATTTAATTTAGTTGTATAATTAGTTGTCCAATATCTTATCTATGGACTTAATCTTTGAGGAGGACCCTATTTCATTGTAGCCAAACCCTTTGTAAGGACCATAGTAGGTGCTCAGAAAACATTTGACTGCACAATATTTGTATATACTAAAAATGGAACTCAGTGTGGAAAGTTGATTTAAGGAAAATCTGTAGCCAGGATAGAGGCACTGTATAAAAGTGAGATAAACCATCCCATTAGATTAGGGTTGGATATGCAACAAATAATGTAAACAGAGCACCTACATTAAGATGCTAATGGCAAACTAGCTAAATCCTGGAAGGTTTGAGAGAAGATGGGCAACTGGTAAGGAGAGTACGTTATTCAACTCACTGTACTTTGTTTTAAAAAGTTGTCGAGGGACAATGGATCAAGTGGGGGGTCACAGAAAAGAATCTAATAACAAAAATCATAGCTTTAAATGCATGGAAAGTGTGGTGTTTTGTTGGCAGGGGCAGGATTGAAATCCAGGTCCCTGAACCACCGCTGAACTACTCTCCCTGCCCAGTAGGAGGTTTGCTATGAAACTAATGGATGCCCATTTCTCAGCCCGCAGGCCTCTGATACATTAGTGCCTCCTTAAGATAGGGCAGCAAAGTGCATGGGCAGAAATGAATGGGAGCCAATGGCTGCCACTCTGGTGATCATAGACTCTCTGATTATCAGTGCGTGGAAGTGAGCTGTCAGTGTGGGGCTGTTACTATTATAACCACCAGCAATATTTTTGTCAAGATTAGTGAGAGACCTGGCAGAGATGGCCAGGCAAGGTTCTAAGAGGTTCTCGTATATTGCCTAACTTAGTTCTTATGCACTTGCTATGGTTTAGATCTAAAGTGTCCCCCCCAACTCTCAAGTATGTAGAAAGTGATTGATTCATGGGGCAGGGGTGCTATGCTCATCAGGGGATTAATCTACAGAAGAGTTCAGAGCTGAGTGTGCTTTTAGGACATGGAGTTGGTTGAGAGGGGCGAGTCACTGCAATCATGACCTGGAAGGATGCATTCTTGTTCCTAACTCTTCTTTCCACTTTCACTTCCTGGTCTTCATGATGTGAGCAGCTTTTCTCCTCCAGACCTTTCCATCGTGTAGTTTCTGCATTGGAGGTGGTGGACCATGGACAGAAACTTCTGAAAACTGAGCAAAACTAAACTTCTCTTCCTTTAACTTGTGGGTATCATGGGTATCAGGTATTTTGTCCCAGTGATGAGAAAGTGACTAAGACAACACTTCTATGAAATAGGTATCAAGATGAGTAATACTGTATTAAGTACCTATTTTACAGATAAGAAAACTGAGACTTCATTCCTGCTGGCACATAGTGGGTAAGTGGCACCACAAGGACTTGAACCCAAGGCCTTAGATTCTTTCTGCTGTTGGTTTTCCCAATAATATGATGCACTTCCTGCAGCTCCTACATTAAACAAATGAGAACCTTGAGTCTAAGCTGGCACCCAAGGTTTCAAGGTAGGAGAATATGTTCAATAGCTACTAGAACCTTTATAAGGTGACACCTAAATTTTGAAACTTTGGCTTCTCAGAAAGGATCCACAGCAGAAGATTGGGAGAATCTTAGTTCCCCAGACAGTGGACCAGAAGATACATGCCGGTGTTTGCTTCACCGGAAGGTAATGATTGAGAAAGCAGCCCTTGTGGCCATTCCGGAGAGTAGAGGAACATCGCCATGAGAATCCACCCCAGAGAAACTCTCACTGGGACACAGACAGAGCATGCATGAGAACATTCAGAACCATGTTGTCTGTGGTGGCAGAAAGTTGAGGCCCTCTAGGTGACTGTCCCTAAATAAACAGGTGATTAGAAAATGAGAGATGCACCCTGGGGAGTACAGTAGAGTAGTGCTGGATGTGTGCATGACAGTAAGGGTGGGTCTTAGAATCATGGCGCCATGGGGAAAAATAGAAGATGGGATGAGACCCACAGCACAGCACCATTTACACAAGTGAAAAATACAGGTGCACAAAACACTTTGTGGAAACAAACACAAATAAAAGGCAGGTATCAGACAGATTAGATAGGTGGGCTGTGGTGTGTGTATGAGGAGAGGGGGAGAGGAGGAGAGTGAGGCAGGAGATGTTTACGGACAATGTGAATGACCCATAAGCCAAGAAGCCAAAGCATCTGAAGCTTCAGCACCCTGATCCCAAAAGTAGAGAAATACAGTTTGAGACAGGCTTGTGAGCAAAATAAAGTCATGGAAGAAGGAATCTATCATTTTGTAAACGCCTCCCATGTACCAGGGACCGTGGTAGGGGCTTTCTGTGTACTTTCTCACTGTGCACCAGAGTATCGGAAGGGCAGCAGTGTTTGTGTTTTAAACAAGGGAAATGGAGAGGAACGAGGCAATCTGTTCCAGGCTGGTCACTGGAGGAGCGTGGGCCTTGCTCACTTGTCCTAGTACAAAGCTGTCAGTTTCCGGGTGATCCATACTCCACAAGTCTATTTTCCGGGGAGAATGTGGAAAATCATCATTGGATGAGAGTAGCAGAAAAATTCTGACAATTTTATAGGATGCTGAGGGTCCCTTTCCTTAGAGCATTGCCCTGTCCCCAGCACTCACAATGGCTGCCACCGGAGGACTTGGTGTGCGTTCACAGGCACGAGCCACTGAGGGCGATGTGAACACTATTCTCTGCATCTTTGTGTGCATTTTTGGAAGAGCACAAATTATCTTTAAAATCAAAAGGAATAATAAAATCTTTTCTGTTTGGAAGGAAAATATTTGCTTAAGATGAATCAGAGAAGGGATTTTGAGGCCAGCCAGACTGAAATTCTCAACTCTTGGGGCAAGGACAGCAAGCCTTCCCTCAGGGAGTTGGGTATCAGCACCCACTCTAAACGTGGTTGAAGCGGAAGCTCCAGAGGGAAAGGGAGGCTGCAGGAAGGCAGAGCAACAGTTACCAGTGGAGCCCAGGGGGCCTGACTCCGCACACAACCCTGGGAAACACTTGGACCCAGCTGAGCCTACGCTTGCATACCTGTAAGTGGGCACAGTTCCATATGGCAGCAGGATGAAATGAGAGAATGCATAGAGGGAATTTAGCCTGTCTAGCACAGTGCACAGTTAACATGTAAAAATATTGTTATCCTCAGCGCAGGCTGCTGGTGCTCCTTAGCTGGTGGGAACCACGAGGACAAAGATATAGGAGGAGAAGGCACAGGGTCCATCAGGGCTTTGTTTGCAATTTGCTTCTTGTAAGGAGCCAGGGATGGGGCAACCGACCCCCTGTCCTTCCCCAGTGTCCCTTGGAGCTGTGCCAACCAAGTCTTAATTCCTGGATAATAAAGGCA
>RJWT010000103.1:54160-95365 GCA_004365215.1 Cuniculus paca
GACTCCACTGGGAATTTCTTTCCGCCCATAAGTTGAATCGAAAGTGAGGCACCGGGGTGCCCAACTACAATTCACCAGCTCTTTTGCTCTGGCCTTTAAAACAACAATATCTGTAACATACAGGAAGAGTACTGCGAACTAGGCACACTGCTCAATTCTTAACTAGGATAAGCTTGTTTTATCCTCACAATGGCAGGTATCAATTCAGATTGGGATGAAGAACAGAAAATGAAATAGCAATAGCCTAAGGGGGAAGCTTACCTTTCTCTATTGTTGAACAAGTCCGGAGATAGTTGGCTCCCAGCATGTGTCAGCGATTCCAGATTGTTCTTGAGTGCCTACACCACAACCACGTTCTAGTATGCAGACAAAGGAAAGAACAAAGAAAAGCTCGCTCCTGTCTTTTAGGGTCTGTATTAGCCACTTTTTGTTACTATAGCAAAATGCTTGAGGCAGCTTGACTTTACAAAGAAAAGAGGTTTACTTTCTTCATCTTTTTTAAAGATTCTAAGGTCACAGAATGGGGAGCGCCTTGGGTCTGGTGTATGGGGAGTGCATAAAAGCAGATATTGTCACAACAGTTCTGGTAGGAGAAAGTTATCACATTACCAAACAGGAACCCAAAGAAATACTGGCTGTCAAAGTTTCTTCTAAGGGTGTACCCTTATGACCTAAGGACCCCTACTAGGCCTACCTCTTAAACGGCCACATCATCTCCCAATGTTGCCATTCTACAGACCAAAACTCCAACACATGAACCTTTGAAGGGTCATTTAAACCATATGCAAAGCATATCAGGATCTCTCCATTCATTTGCAAGTTATCCGTCTTATACCTCCTGGCCAGAATGTAGCCACATGACTACCTCTAGCAGCAGAGAGTGCTGTGAAATGTTTTATTCCATGTGACAGTAGGCCTGTTGAACAGCCAGGAAAGGAAATGGGAGCAGAAGTTTTGAATAGCAGGACAGCTGTGGTCTGCTCCAGTGCCACAAACATTCACAATAGTCTTGCTTATCAGATGAGGAACCTACCACTCAGAGAGGGATTGTGACACATCAAAGGCCATCCAGATGTTATGTGGCAGAGCCAGAACCCCAGCCAATGTCTGTTTCATTTTGAGCTCCAAGTCTTTTGAAATCTATATACAAAGATACAGAAGAGAAGCTCCACAGGCAGGAGAATCCCACAGAGGCACAGTTTCAAGGTCACAGGCCTCAGGGCTTGGAATTTATATGCAGAATTTCACACCTGAGTTGTTTTGACAACTGAATCCAGGTTCTGGAAATCTGTTACTTCTGTCAAGGCTGTGCCCAAGTCTTAATTACAGCAGCAAAAAGTGCCACATCTGTAGGACTGGGAGTCCTGCAGGACCTCCCTTCCTCCCAAGTAAACCAGGCAGGGAGGAGACTCATGCCAGCCCCAGGAGGATGTGGCAATGTTCTGTTTCAAGGAGGGGACAGGACTGTTTCACTGAGCCCTTTGTCTTCTGCCTTGTTTAGTCTGAGGGTGTGCAAAGAATCACGGCTCTATGAACAGCTTCCCAGAGCAAGGAGATGAAATCTCACCAAGGACTGAGTGGGGACCATCAGCTCCAAGGGAAAGTCCTGTGCTCATGTTGACATGCTGGGTCATGGCCCTGACAGCTCCCTGCATGTTCCTGAAGGCTGAGTCCTTGTTCCTTTTCCTCCTCGCTAACCACTGGTACAAATCGTCTCCTAGGAGAGAGTGGAGGAGATACAACGTACAACATTCATTTTTTCCCCCCAACACACAACATTCTTATTTATAGGTTCTTCCTCAAAATAAACCAACTTCAGGTCAAAATTAGATAAAAATAATAACAATGGACCGATAAAACAATACAAATAAACAATCCAGTATAGCACTATTTAAATAGCATCTGCATTACGGTATTATAAGTAAATAGGAGAGTGTGCATAAGTTCTATGCCAATTCTATCCCACTTTATAAAATGGATTTGGATTTTGGGAACTGTAGAGCATCCTTGGGCAACTTCCCTGGTGGATACAAAGAGACAACCATACCAATGACAATAACATAGCCAAGCCACTTCATATGCAAGTATTTGACAATGCAAGTATCTTCCTTCAATGCTCATGATGCCTCTGTTACCTGGCAGTGGTGCGCATATCATTCCCAGATTACAGCAGAAAAAACTAAGGCTCCAAGATGGAAGTCAGATGGTACAACTGATGTAGGACCTTCAGATTATGTAAGGGAAACAAATGTAACTCCCAACCTGCTACAAGTCCGATACATCACGTTAGTGTTCCCCAAAATCAAAGAATGAACTCTGAGGAACAATGGAGGTTAAGAATAGGAGATTTTATTGGGGGAGAGACAGCTCCTTCCTGGGAGAGACAGGAGGGGGCCCGAGTGGGTTGCCAATGAGCCCACTTCACAGAGGAAGTTTCATAGAGCAAAATTACGAGGTGGGTACAAACGTGGGTTAGAGCTATGATCAACTAATAAGATTGTAAGTGTAGCCACTTAGGTAATGTTGATCCAATGGGGAAGCAAGTCAATGGCAAGTATACATGGAAAGACCAAAGAACTTGTAAGGAAGGCATGGGTCCGAGAGGTCTTGGTCATCCACCAAGATGACAGATGTCTATCCAGACTTTATTGAGCCAGGTGCTACCACTTAGCCCTTAGGGAAGCATGTGGCCCCGATCATACTGTCTTTTTCTTGAGACCTGGCCTCCAACAGATGTACCTCTGGCTACAGTCGTAAAGTGGTTTCATCTTTTATATTGACTCTTTGAGGGTCTAGCCTTCTCTGACTGCCTATAACATTTCTACCTAACTTAGCTGTCTATATACAACCATTTTGGAAATTTGTGTGCCAAGTTCTAATACAATATATATTCTTCCTATTCAACCCAGAAAATCTACTCTGAAGTATTTACCTGTGAGAAATGAAAACATCTATGTAGGAAAAGACTTGTACAGGAAACAACTCAAATTTCCATAAAAAGAATGGATGAGAAAATTATCTATCCATACAATGGAACACTACTCAGTAATTCAAAAGAAAAAAAAACATAGAGTCATTGATACATTCAACAGTCTATGGCCAAGTCTATGGGAAATTATTTCAGTTAAAGGAAAGAAGCTGAACACACAAAAGCATACACTGTAGGATTCTATAGGTTTGAAGTGCACAAATATGTAAAGTGGCTTGGTAGTAGTGGAAATCAGAACAGAGCTTTCTTCTAGAAAGAGGTACTACAAAGGTCTTATGTTAATACATTGTGTCAACTTGAGAAGTTGAGAAGTTTAACTGAGAGACTCAGCAGGGAGCCAGGGTTCTTACTTTGTAAATATCCTCATCCTGTGCAAAGGAGGGCAAGGACATTTTGTGAGTGTTACACCCACCCTAAAGGTTTTTTTGGGGGGCGGCCTATATACAATTTAAGGGTAGAGAAGAGGCTTGGTTGCTCTTTTGCTCTGGATGCTGTCTTGAAGTGTGGCCCCAGTGCCATGCCACTCTGCTTTGGAGCCAGCTGATTATGGCCTGAAACCACCAAGAACTGTAAGCTAAATAAACCTTTTCTTCCCTAATTTTGGGTGTCAGGTGTTTGTCTCAGCAACCAGAGAAAAGTAACCAAGACAAGAGGAAAGGAACAAAGGAACATTCCTGGAGTGAGTTCATATAAGTTGATCTGGTGGTACTTCCAAGGATGTTACATTTGGCAAAAGTAATTGAGCTGTTATCTTAAGATTTGTGCATTTTCTTATATGTGAATTATGGAGTGCTGGGGAAATGCATACAGGAAAAGGTGGAGTGATTCCCCTGTTATGTAGCTAGAAAATGATGGAACTGTGCCACAGACCAACTACCAGTCTGAACAAGCAAGGAAAGGAAGGAAGAAAGGAAGGAAGGAAGGAAGGAAGGAAGGAAGGAAGGAAGGAAGGAACGAAGGGAGAGTTGCTGCCTCTTTAAGGATGAGGACACCTCTGTGGGAGCCACAGGAGTCTGTGGGTGTTCTCCCAGGGTCAGGACCTATGTTGGGGTTGAGGTGAAGACAGACAAGTGACAAAGCACTTGCCCTGGGACAGGGATAAGCAGACACAACAGGGCTCATGGGTGCCCCAAGCAGGAGACCAAGTCCAGATCACCTGGAGGAGGGGGCAGCAAAATTAGCAGATAGGGGAGGAAGGGGTGTGATACAGGGATAAGGGACAGTTTGAGCAACGACCTACTATGTGGGAAGCAAAAATGTGGTCCACTGAGGCAGGGATCATTCATAATATAGTCCTCCTGGGACTTGGAGTGGGAATAGGAAGTGATTAAAAGAAGATCACTTATAAAATTAATAAAGTAACTGCCACCTATACACAGCATACCCTGTACAAAGCACAATTCATATACTAACTCAGATTTTCACTCCCATTTCATATATATATATATATATATATATATATATATATATATCATCCCCATTACACAGATGATGAAATCAAGGCTCAGAAAGGAGAAGCAAACTGCTTTTGGTCTCACAGCTGAAAGCAGCAGATGGAAGAGCTGAACCAGGTCCCCAGGGAGTGGGGGTAGACTGTGCTCACATCACCGTGTGCCATAGCTGTTGAGGTGGATAGGAGCTGGTCACACAGGTCCTGTGCAGCCAATTTGTTGGCATCTGCAGACAATGGAAGTTATCCCCAGTGTGATCTGTGGCTCCTCATCTGTAAAATATGCATTTAATAGGCTTCTACTTCAGAGAGCTTTAGCAAGACTTAAAGCAGGTGAAGAGTGCAAAGCAACCAGCAAAAGGCCTGACTTGTATCACACAACCAGATAGGATATTTTAGCTCTCATGATTCTAATTCTAGTTAGTCTGCTAACCCGTCAAGACCTACTAGATGCACGCACTCTGCTGAAGGGTTTTTCTAAATTACCTCACTCAGACCTCACAGCAGCCTGTGAGTTGCATTTCAATATCATCCTGCATCCCACAAAGGAAGTGTGGAAAGAGATCTTTGCAACTCCCCAGGGAGGCAGTCATCAAATACCACGGCACCAAGGCATCAGAATGCTGGGTACACACCAACCCCATAACCTCTGATGCAGCGCCCCTTGTCACACGCTGCTGTGGCCCACAGCACCGTGGAGTCTGAATTGAGATGTGCTGTGTGTGTAAAATACACACCAGGTTCTGAAGGCTTCATTTGAGAGGTCTTGATAATCATTTTTCATATCGATTACATGTCAACATGATAATATTTGGATGTACTGGGTAGAAAACAAGATTCTTAAAAATTAATGTCGCTGGTTTCTTTTTACTTTTTTTTTAAATGTGACTAAGGAACTGCACAAGGCAGAGACTAGCCAAGACCACCAGGCTTATATAAAGGCAACATGGTGTGGAATTTATTGTGTCTGTGCGCAGGCAGACAGAGGGCTAAAAGGCCATCTGTAGGGAGCAAAGACAAGCAGGCATTTTGTATATAGGGCTTGAAAGAAGGCAAGGGACATGAGGTAGGAAAAGCTTAGTTAAGATCAGTGGTCAAAGTTCTCTGAATGTCTTGTGCCTCACTGGGCAAAGTCTTTGAAGTGCCCAATGTACAAGTTTGTGTGTTTTCAGATGTCCAGTTGTTTGGAAGATTCTATGTTCCATCTTATCTCTTTTACAACTTCCTGTGTTTGCCCAGGGCACCAGTGTTGAGTTGAGAACAATGCCTCTGCTGGCAGAC
Source organism: Cuniculus paca (assembly GCA_004365215.1). NCBI lineage: Eukaryota > Metazoa > Chordata > Mammalia > Rodentia > Cuniculidae > Cuniculus > Cuniculus paca. The sequence goes on from RJWT010000103.1 coordinate 59,881, forward strand.
AGGTTGGATATTGGGAGTTGTGTCAGAATCAAGACTTACAGTGTCTACTAGAAAACTTAAAACTGCATGAGGCATGCATCAGATTTCTCTTGGGCGCTGCATCTCCCTAGCCCCTATGTTACTCAGCTACTGGTACGTGGAATGAAAGGATGCACTGGTCTCCCAGTCTCTCCAGGAGGTCCAGCTGATGTTGCTTCATTTGAACTTCAGTCCGCATCTCCTGGTAGCCCCCTGTCCCTTTGGTACAGTTAGAAATAAAGAAGCTGAATGAGTCACTCCCTCCCTTCCCCATATTCAACTGTAACACCACCTTAATGGTTATTCATGCTTTCATTTTCTTAAAAGAGGTACAAAATGAAATAACAAGAGCCTCAGAGATCACCATGCCCTAGGCAACAGAGCACTGGCGCCAGTGAGAAATTCAGCAGAAGGCACCAAAATGCAGAGGTGTTTGGCCTGTAAATTCTGAAAACTTGAGTTATCATGGCCCCCTTTTGCCCTTTTCCCTTTCCCCTGTTTCTGCTGCTACCTTCCTGGTGATCTTCAATAAACATAGCTCCTCACCACTTTCTACGGAGTATAAGCTTGGCAATTCTTTCCTCGCTGTACACAAGAACCTCGAATATCTTTGGCCCACTTAACTGTAACACCATGAGCCTCCGTGTGTGCGTGTGAGAGAGAGCCCCCCAACACCACCCCCCAACTTATGCCTGCTTGCATCCATGCGTCCTCTTCAAAGGCATTTCCTGTTGACTTGCTTTTCACCCTTTTTCACATCATGACAGGCTGAGAGTGGGAAAGGCAGAGCGGCCCCATTCAGACCTTGCACCACTGCCCTCCACCCCGCTATCCCGCTGGCCACTCTCCCTCAGATGGCCCCTGAGCCCTGCAGTGCCAGGTTCTGGCCCCTGGCAAGGTTACTGAAGCTGAGCTCGGCTGTCCTCCCTCTCCTAGGGAAAATAAAAATATTCTAATTAAAGCTGAGAAGGCCCTGGGAACAATCGAGCTGGCGCCGGGACTGATGGATGTAATTCAATTTGGAGCGTGAAGAGCAGGACTCAGCTTGGGCTGTTACCAAGCCTTTTGGGGGGCAAAATGATCCAAAAATGAATTTAATGAATGCAGGCCAGCCAGCGTGGGCGCAGAGAGACAGAGAGATACAGTCCTGTTCTAACCGAAGCCGGAGTGAAGGGGAGGCACAGAGGAAATCATGGAGTTTGGGGGACCAGACGCATTCAGCTCTTCTGAGCCCCAAAGTCCACAGCTGGGGAGGAGAGGGTCACTTTGGTACTCCACCTCCTAGGGCCTTGTGAAGCCTGAAAGCAGGAATGTAGGGAAATTGTTCGGTTCAGCATCTGGCGCAGAGCAAGCATTCAATTAAATGGGAGCCATTCGTTTTCATTTTTGCTCCCACCTTGGTGACCTTGAACATCAACAAGTACGGTGTTCTCAGCTGAGCTTGGGACCGCACAAAGGTCCTTGATTCCCGGGATGATGTTCTGCAGAGGCTGAGAGGATTGTGGGGAAAGGATAAGGGAGAGTAACGGTGCTGACCTGTAGCCGTATGTAAAAATAATCACTGCGCCCAGGTAAATAAAGTGTTATTCAACTAATAGCTGGCGGCTGAATCTTTAGGGCTGGGACTAGAAGATATGATGCAAAGGCCAAGATGCCAACTCTCCTAAACGTTTTATAGAAAAGTCTGAGTTGTTCTGTGACAGACAAAAAGAATAATTTATGCTTTCCTCCATGAGGGGGGATGAGAGAGCAGATTAGAGAAGCTCCAAGAGAGGAGAAGAAGAGAAACTAGCAAGAAGGTGAAAAACCAGGTGGGAGAAAGGCTTTTGATTCATCCCTCCTCACTAACCCCAAAGAGTGCCATCGGGGGACATTTTAAAAACCATAATACCTAATGCTCCATTTCGAAGTTGTTTTTCCATGAAAGCAACACTAAACCTTCCTCTGTCTTCCACTCATCATTCCCAAATCTGCAGAAAATCCTACTACCCTCAGAAATTATTCACATGATGGATTGCCTTCCTTTTTTTTCTTTTCTTCTTTTAAAAATGGGATTGGAACGGGAAGCTGAGTTTCATGGAGTGATACACAGCTACAAAGTACAGAAGTAAGAGCCATGGAAACCGAAATCCTCCTGAGAACTGGCAAAAATCTGGAGGAGGGCTCTGAAATGCTTGGCCCACTGCTGAGCTAGTATTGTGTGAAGATCCTACTCCAAGGCACACGTTCCAGGAGCCTGGGGTCCTTCCTCGTGCTTGGCAGCCTGATCTGTTATCATTTTGGATTCTGCAATAAAAAACAAAAACAAAAACAAAAAAACCAGTCTGAGTCTAACTTAAAAGCCAAGAGAGGATAAATTGGAAAGAAGAAAGTTGATGGGAAGCTCATAGAATTGAAACATGAGCTAAACAGCAGGCCTTGGAAAGGCCTGGAGGGGGGCAGTCCCTGCCAGGGACTCACAGCAGGAATGATAAGCTGTCTCAAAGGGAAGATAAATCAACTATTTGTCCCTGTGTGTATCTACTCACATTTCAAATGCTCAGGGGAGAGACAGCTGGGTCTAGTTAGGGTTACATGGTTACCCCAGCAGTCAGTGGCATGTGGGTCTGTTTATGGTAGCCCCAGTTGCATGACATGGAGGGGTAGAAGGATAGCTCCTGTGACAGTAAACCGATTGTATAAATATGAGAGAGAAACTCTCAACTAACTAGATTAGCATAGTTCTGGGTGTGGCTCAACAGATTTCCTGAAGACAGAAGATCCACTCTGGGTGTGAGTGGTACCAGTCAATAGGCTTGTGGCCTGAATGGAATAAAAGGGAAATGAAGAACGAAGGCTCACTTCTGTTTCTTTGGAGGAGCTCCTGTCTTCATCCTCATCTTGGACGCTGTCTCCTGGCTTCCAGAACAGACTCTTCAGCCTTCTAGTGCAGATCCTTCAGGCTTCCAGCACAGACCCTTTGGTCTCCTGATATGGACTCACACAGCACACTGCAGTGAGATCCAGGCCTTCCACCTTTGACTGGATCCTTCAGATCCTCCAGCACACAGACAGCCGTTTTGTACTTTTTCACACCTGATTCTGCAGGCGGTCATTGTAAGCCTGCCTTGGAAATCCTTATATAGTTATATATCTTACAATGAGTCTCTTTCCTTAGTGAGCACTGGCTGATACAGTTCCCTTAAAAGGCAGTGTTGCTGTTTCCAGAGCAAAGGTAGAGAGGACACACACACACACACACACACACACACACACACACACACACACACACGGTTCTATCCCTTGACTGTCCAGCACTCACCTTCTTTCCATACATACTCAAAATCTGATCCACAGCACATTATACAATGATTCCTCATATACTCATGTACCTCTCTTCCCCTTCTCAATGAGGAAAGGACAATTTAAGTAGCTCATTTATTTATCTGCAAATATCACTTACTAATAAGAGTATCAAATTTATAAATCTATGATACATCGGTTAGGGAATGATTAGGTTGGAGTATGGCTCTCAGACTACAGTGAGCACCCACCTCCAGAAAACAGACTCCAGCTCCAGGGAAGGTGGCCCCACTAGGGCCACTTATGTGGACCACTTGCTCCTCAGTGTTTAGCTCCCACAGTGGTTGCATCAGAGAAGTGCTGTCACCCAGTGAGACTTTGTCCAGCCCTTGGAAGACATTGCAGTATCGTGTGGCACTTGGATCTCACTGAATGACCAAAGAAATGTACCTGAACATGCAGATACCTACTTGACTGTATGTTTCACCATGCATGGGCTCCCAAATTAGGTAAGTGAAGGGCAAGTATAGATAAGTTGTAAAGGATATGGGTTTTGGAGGGTGGAAGAACTAGGCTGAAATCAGGCTGTTGGCTTCTTACTAGCTGCACAACTTGGTAAGAGCTTTGCCACTTTGGAATCTGCTTCCTCGACTGTGAAATGGGTTAATGGCTACTTGTTAGGGTTGTTCTGAGGAGTAAGTGACCTAACAATTGTAGCCTCTACAGAATAGTACTTGACACATGTAAGACTCAGTAAATGTCAACTATGACTATTCTGTCTCTTCTGACAGGTGAGGAAACTGAGACTCAGAAAGAAATAAGGGGTTTGTTGAAGGTAGCTCAGCAGTTCCTCAAAATTCATAAAGCAAAATACTAGAGGAAGAAAGGATTAGACCAGTATTATTCAAAAGAAAATAAGAAGATTCAAAAGTATAGTTTAGATTCACAAGTATAATTTAGATTTTCTTATAGCCACATTTAAAATAATAAAAACAAACAGAAGCAATTAATTTAATGATATATTTTATAAAAGAAAATATTTCTCAAGTGATATTTCAACATGAAATCAATATAAAAGAGAATTAATGAGTTATTCTTTTTATCATAGTGTGTCCTGGAAACCCAGTGTGAACTTTTATACTTATAGAACATCTTAATTCATACCAGCTACATTCCAAGTGACCAGGGGGCACCTGTGGCTTTTGTAGTGGACAGAGAGGTGGTAGATAATTTCATCTTATTTAAGTTGATACCCCAGTAGCTCCATGAGACATTAATGACCACATTGTGCAGATTATAAAAATGGTTACTGCAAGGTTAAGTGACTTGCTCAAAGTCACACAGCTAGAAAGAGAACAACTAGGTTTGAGGGTTTTACCTTTTCCAATATAGCCTCACTGGGATCCAGGTCTTTCCACCCTGTCTCAGGGCTGTCCACCCTTCAAGTCATCGATTACCACTAGGATTTATAGTCCCTCTGCCAGGCAGCCCCAGAGACATAATTAATTTGTTTCTGCTGTGGAGGCCTGCCCAGACACCCTCACCTTCCCCCGCCACCCCTGCTTCTAGCTCAGGCGATCGATTCCCAGCTCGTCAGTGATGCCAAGGGGTAACCTACAGCCGCAGTTAGATTCGCTTAATCAGGCACTTGCTCAGAACAGCCCATCTGACAATTTTATTGGGTCGAGAGCATCATATTTCAGTGTCTGTTTCCACTCTGGATTCTGGTTCCCAGATCAGCCAGAGTGGATGTTGGATCTGCTCTTTTATGTATTACAGCAGGACCCCTGCTGTAAGAAGAAATATATGATTGGAATGCAACTGATTATCAGACTCTGAAGGGGTTGCCTGTCAAACAACCAGCATTTATTGAGCTCCATCTGTGTGCTCAGCCCTCAGGATAGAATTATTGATAACAATACCAGTAACTGTAGTCATGTGTGGCTTCACGATGCAGCTACATTTGGATGGAAGTGTCCTTAGGTAAATTTGTCTTTCTGAACATAAGGTGTGCTTAGGCAAACCTTGATGGTGTAGGTGAATCATGTGATGTGGTCTCTCAATGCCAGACAGCAAGCACCAGGCTGATGAGGCTCCTTCTAGTTTAATACAGAATACTGTTTTACAGTGAAGTTCTTTTAATAAGTAGGAGTATACTAAAGTAATGATAAAAAGCATAGTATAGTAAATATAGGAGCCAGCAATATACTTGTTTATTGTCATTATCAAACTATCATGTTCTGTGTATAATCGTAAGTGCTGTACTTGCATACAACAGGCAGCACAATAGATATGTTTATACCAGCAGCATCACCGGTATGTGAGTAATGCACTGTGCTGTGTCAATGGTGACATAATGGAACGAAACTCCCAACCTACTATATGTCCTGTATAGGTTCCTGTTCTCTAAAATCAAAGAATGAATTTTAGGAACAGCAGAGGTTAAGAGTGAATATATTTATTGAGAGAAAGAAAGCTTCTGTCTGAGAGGCAGAAGGGTTGCTGAGTGGGTTGCTCAAGACTGTCTTTTTAGGGACTTTAATAGAGCAAAACCACGAGGTGAGACGGGTCCAAGGTGGGGAAAACATGGGAACTCGCAAGGTGGGCATAAGGTGGGACAGAACTATGGTTAACCAATCAGATTAATCGTCCAGATAAAATTGACCAAATCAGGGACAAATGGAGAAGAGAGTCATGTAGTGAGCAGGCATGCCTAAAGAATAGTGACTCTTCCCCTAGGGTGTTGGAGTGGTGACTCCTGGCCTCCTCGGGGCGATAAAGAACTATTTAGAATATCAATCCTTAGGATGTGAGTGTATTTGTTTGATCTTTTGTCTTGAGGCCTGACCCACAGTGGGAGGTGTCTGTCTCCCCCACAGTTGTAAGATATCTGGTCTTCTGCCCTGGCTCCTTGGAAGATCTAACCCTGTCTGACTGCCTATAATATTTCTATCTTAACTCAGTTGCCTGTAACAATGGGACAGCTCTGACTTCACTAGGTGGCAGGAATTTTTCAGCTTCTTTATCATTTGCAGGGACCACTGTTGTAATTTACAGCCCATTGTTGACCTAAACATTGCTATGACATGATGATTGCATAACAGCAATAAGAACAATGAAAGTTTGTGTTTGTTTACAAATTTCTAGGTATTGTTCTAACATGTTATACCTGTACTAACTAACTGCAGGACAGACGATATCATTATTGCCATTTTTCAGAAGATGAAGCTGAGGATAAAACAAGGAGAGACTTTCTCAAAGGATCCCATCCCCAGAAGTTCAGGGGGCACAGTGAAACTCCAGCAATGCTAACGTAGTCAAGTCCTTGCTCACAAGCCTGCAGGTTTCCCCTGAATCAGAATCCCTAGAGGGTTGACCTGTGTAAAACTGCATTTGTATTAGGTCCCCCAGGTGATGCTGCTGTATACTTACACTTAACTTTGAGAAGTGCTTCTGAGCTCCTGATAAAGTATCTAGAAGAATGTTTAGTAAGGACAGGGTGTTCTGATTGTTAGAAAGCATCCCCTGAGACTAAGAGCAGAATCAAAGTTCAGGTAGCAGTAGGAATCTGAAAAAGAACTCTATGCCCTGTTCATCCTGCTCTCCAGGCAATCTGGGGGTCATGCCCAACTCCCAGGTAGGAAGGGACATTTAAGGACAGAAGGCCCTGCACCAACCCTTTTCTTGGGGCTCCTAGCACCTAGCATAGGTTTAGTCTTCCATATGAACCAGAAGCCCATCCTTTTGGGGCTCTTGTGCCAGCACAATGTGAGAACAGAATCATTTAGGTGCCCTGGTGGGTCTTGAAAGCTGTCTGCTAAATCCCAGAAGGGTATGTGTATTAGCTTTTCATCACTATAAAAAATACCTGACACAGGTTACTTATAGAGAAGTTCATGTAGTTCATGATTCTGGAGGTTCAAGGTCATGATGCTGGCATCAGCTCATTTCTGAGCTGCATGATCTCATGGCATGGATAACACTAACAGGAATAGATGCAGGAGCAAGCAAGTGATTACATCTCAAGCCAAGAGCTTAGAAAGCTGGGTGGGGCCAAACTCAAATGTTTTATAAGAACTCTCCGTCAAGAACTTGCCAAGGAGTCCCAGGAGAACTACCTTCTGAGGGCAAAGACCCCAGTGACTTCAAGACTTCCCCCCAGGCCTCACTTCCCACAGCCTCCACCAACCTCTCAATAGCACCAGCCTGTGGACCAAGTGTTTGTCACAATGGTCCCTTGGGGAACACTTACCCACGCCAAATGGTATCGGCGTAATGGTAGCACACGGGCTCCTACAGGCTGAGCTAGAAGCCTAAAAGGACCTTTGCCTCAGAAATAGGGATCTGTTCATCAGTTATCAAGATGGGTCAATGCACAAAGGGCAGACAGGTCGATGATGATGATGATGCAGCTATTGCCAGAGAGAAGAGCCTAGAGCAGAAATACCTGCATGGGGGGTTTCTGGGAGGGCTGCCCCAGGTCTCCAGAACCCTTCTGGCTTGCCCATGTAGAGAAACCAAATCACCTGAATGTTCACACACCCTAGGACACCCCTTACCTAGTGCCTGGTGGGTGCACAGGGGAAGGAGATACAAATGCTCCAGCTGCCACCCTCCTGAGTTGAAGACTCTGGCTGTGGCCATCTCTGCCCCTAGTTCCCTACAGGGCTGATCAAACGTTGCCCTTCATAGACTTTGCTTGAATTCCACTTTTGGGGTTTTACTTCCTGTTCCCAATCAGATTTTGCTGGGGCCATTTCCTTATCTCAGAGTCTGTTTCTAAGAGATCCAGTATAAAACAGGAGTTTAAAACAAAACTACATAGAGTTATAGGAAAAAATTTAAGCTACAGTATCATCCCTGCCAAAGGTTGTAGGCTGAGAGTTAGAAAGGTACTCTTACTAATAAATATCATCATAACGCTGCTCTTACTTAGCATTTACACTTTTCCTTGGAGGAGCTCATTAAACCCATGAGTCATAAACCATTATTATCAGATTTCAAGAGGGTCAGTTACACCTTGTCCAAGGGTACAAACAAAGTTTTGGACACAGATCTCCCCTCAAGGAGCCTTCAGCTGGGAAGACGGGGCCCCGCCCAAGCTGCTGGGTCTGGGTGAAGTCCCATGTGCTGAGCAAGGGAGCTGAGGGAATTAGACACAGTCACTAAGCTGGGGTGGCCTGAGGTCCTCCTCCCCAGCAAGTTCTGGCCTAGGAAATGTGAGCGGACCCTTCTAGGCATCCTCACAGCAGAATGAGGCGAGCGCAGGCCCAGAGAATAACAGGTTCTGAGTTCAGGTTCAGACTTTTGCCTCTGAATGTTATGTGACCTTGGGCGGGCCCTGTTATCTCTCCGAGCCTCAGTTTTCTCACTTGGAAAGTAGAGTAAATGGAAAGTAGAGTAAATAGTAACTGAAAACACAGATCACCTGTCTAGTGATTTAGGGATCTGAATGTTGGCTCCTGTCATCATCCATCTGAAAAAGCACCTGCCAAATTTACTTTGAAATGTATCAAAAAGAGGAGAGGAGGGGCATCATTCAATCGACACACATGTGATAAAGCAAGAAAAATTTAATGGGGATGGTAGACTCTAGCAGCAAAGTTGCAGGGAAAAAGGAAACTTTTACATTGTTGGTGAGGAAGATAAACCAGTACAACTATTTTGGAAATCAGTATGGGGATTTCTTAACATAATAATCCCACTGGACCAAGTTATACCTTTCCTGAGTACCTTTGTCAAAGAGCCAAGTCATCACACTACTGCGATACACGCTACACACGTTTGTAGCAGCACAACACAAAATATCTAAATCATGGAAGTGCACTAATGTTCACTGACAGATGAATAGATAAAGAAAATACAGTATATATAGCTAGTGGAATACTAGTCAGTCATTAAGAAGATTAAATTTGAGTTGCTTGTAGGAAAACGAAAGGATTTTGAGACTATAATACCAGGTAAAATAAGGTTAAATATCACATTGTTGGTCTGATATGAGAGACCCAAAATATAAATAAAGAGCAAAATAAAAAGCCATGTTAAGAAACAGGGAATTAGACTCTGTAAAGATGGGAAAAGGATCTGTGGAAGGTGGGAGAGGGAAGGGTGGTTGCACAGGGGGAGTAAAATCGACCAAGATGCAATATGTGTGTGTATCTTTGGGTGTAATTGTCAATACTGTGCATAGCAAACATATATTCATAAAAATGTTTAAGTACAAATTCTTTCAATTTTCTATGGGTCTGAAACTTCCTAATAAAATGTTAGAGGGGGAGTCTTCCTCAAGTTGATTCTTTTCTGATGCAAATTGTCCATGCGTGCTTGTTTAGTAAGCTCTATTCTTGTCAAGAACAAAGGATCCATGAGGCCCGGGCAAGGTAAGTGTCGGAAGTGTTGGAATCTTTCCAGGATTCCCCATCTCGCCATTTTAGTGCTCCCTTTGCATTTTCTTGTGGATGGGGAGTTGGGTTCAGAGAGCGTGTCCTTTGCAAGACTCAGTCGGGAATGCCGGCTCTGACTGTTTGATAGAGCAGGCCACCAGTACCTGGGGGAAAGGCAGAGATGGATGTCACTGGGTGTAAGATGTATCTCGCAGCTACCAGATCTGACTTCACCGCAAAGCCCACGATATTTGCCAGTGCTTTAGAAATCATTCCCATTCATCACCCTTTATGCTTCTGATTCATCTTGCAGGCAAGGCAAGTCATTTTACACTGCAGCAGAGAGTCCTTTTATAGCCCTCTGAATCAGTGGGCTGTTTATTCTTTCTCTCCAAAGGCTTCTGTCAGCTCTTGCTGGATCTGCCCAGGTTCATCCTAGAGTGCTTCCTTCCAGCAGGCAAGGCCACAAGAGAGCAGCAAACCTTGCTGGTAATTCACACAGGCCCAGGGAGTCGGCCATGCCATAGTCCAGATAACAGGGGTCATGGTTAATGAGGTACTTTTCATCGGCGGTACCCAGGAGAATACAAGAGGACACTGAGCATCAGTTGAGGGCTGAAGAGTGGAGAGCCATCACTTACTCCCATTCATTTGTTTCCTTTTTATGATACTAAACATTAACTCGACTCCTTCTTTGAAGAGTTCAATGACCAACATTCCAAAATTCAGTCACTATCCTTAGCATAAAGCCTGATGCATAGTAAGTACTGAGTATCTTTTTGAATGAATAAATGAGCAGATGATATTAGAAATACACTTTTCCAATGGATTAATAACAATTGAGTAAACTGTATACCAAATCATAGCTGATGGTTTTCAGAAAGCTCTCTATTTCTCTCTGTACCTAGATCCTTGTGTGCTGTGAATATGTGTCTTCTTGCACTAAGAGCTAAGGTTTACTTTCTCGTTCCTGAATCTTGGTTGGCCTTGTGATTTGTTTTGGTTAATATGATGTGACTGAACTGAGTCAGGACCAGTTACAATCTGTTAGCCAGCTTTCTGTTACTATAACACAATGCCTGAGATTAATCAATTTAGAAGGAGGAAAGGTCTATTTTGGCTCAAAGTTTTATAAGCTGCAGTTCATGGTCAGTTAACTCATTGCTTTGAGGGCAGTACTAAAGCAGCACACCATGCTTGGAGCATTAAGCAAAGGAAGTTGTCCACCTCATAGTGGCCAGGAATCAAAGGGAAAGACAGGAAGGAACCAGCATCCCTTTAAGGCCACACCCCAAAAGACCTAACTTTCTGCCAGTAGGCCTCGCCCCTTAAAGGTCCCACCACCTCCCAATTGTACCACATGGCCCAATGGGAGACATTGCAGATTCAAACTACAGCACAGTCTCAAACCCCAAAGACCTTACGTACTGTCTTTGAACTTCATCACTAATTGTCAAAAGGGTAAAAAATTAAGCAGGGCAGATACAAGATGATCCAACAGGGACAACCACCAGTCGGCCTTTCAACCAATGAAAGCCAAGGTAAGATCGGCTGAGATTCAAAACACTCAAAGCAACCCAGTTCAAACTGGCATCCTCCACATTATTATTCTAAAACACTGAATGCCCAGGTATTTCCACTCACATGAAAAAGCTGACCGAAACACAAGCATTGCGATTAACACATAGTACTAGGTAACCCTTATGACAGCCCTCCAAAGTAAGTGTGATGAATACAGTTATCTGTCCTCCAAAATATATTCTTTCCTTATTCTACAAGGGAGCTTAACTAGGACACAGATGCCTAGCTAGGAATTCAATTTGTCAGCTCCTTTTGAAGTTGTAGGTGGTAATGTGAGTGACTTTTTGCAACGAATTGGAGGAATAGAAATGATGTTGCCATTTCTGCCTCAATTGTTTAAGACAATCCCTAGCCTTAGAATTCTGCTATCTTCCCTTTCATTGTGATTTGCCTCCAGATGTCCCCCAAAAGCATTATAGGCTCATAGGAGAGGCTTTTAAAAGACGATTGAACCTTGGGGGCACCATAGCTAAAAGTGATGCTAGGAATTGGTCAGAAGAGGTGGGCCACTGGAGACACGGCCTACAAGGCATATCTCCCTCCCTGGCTTCCTCTTTCACTCTCTGCTTCCTGGCTACCATGAAATGAGCAGCTTTCCTCCACTCAGAACCGTCTGCCATGCTGTTTCTTCTAGGGAGCCAGCCAAACACGAACTGACAATTTCTGAAACATGAGCCAAAATAAACCTCTCCTCCTTTAAGTTGCGTGTGTCGGGTATTTTGTCCCATCAACAAGAAAGTAACTAAGACATCCTTCCTGCTGACTCTATAGGAACAACCAAAATACTGTAATGGTGTGTTGGAGACAGAACTCATCAGCCTGAATTCTTTGGAGTGAGTGATTCCCTGGACTGTTATGCAGACAAAAAATAAACTTTACCTGGCTGGAACCACTGTGCTTGCAGCCTGTTTGTTACAGCAGGTAGTGTAACTGCAATGCAATAGAGATTTTTATGTCTATTTTACAGGGGAGGAAGTAGAGGCTTAGAGCAGTCACATGACTGACTCCTTAATTGCACTATCTAGGACAGTAGCCACTAGTCACATGTAGTGATTTAAATTGAAATTAATTAAAATTAAAATTAATGAAATGCCAATCTTTTGGTCACACAAGCCACGTGCCGAGTGCTCAATAGCCACGGTGGGGATAAATCAGATGATACAGGTATAGAGTATCTCTACCATCACAGAAAATTCTCACAGATGTCAGTGGCAGAACAGGGACTTCCATGCCTTGTCTGCCTGCCTCCTGCTCTGCAGAGCTCTTTTCAAGGGTTACTCCCCCACACACACCCCATGCACGTACATGTTTGTTTACGGATCATTATTATCTATTTGTCAGAGAGGCTGGAGGGAAGTGGAGGCTTGTAATTAAAGGCTGATGGCAGCTGGAAAGAGGATCAATGAGAAAAAAAAAAGGAGTCATCTCAGAAGTATTCACAGTCATTAAGAAAACATCACTTGATCTGCCAAAGTTGGACATGAAATGAGATAGATGTCTCCAACACCACTCAAAACTTTAGAGTGGATTTCCCACCCTAAACAAGATGAACTGTTTGTGTAGTAGCGGCTGCTAAGAAAGGGGTCTCATATTGCTGGGTCGGCAATGGTTATAGTCAAAGACATCCTGCTGGTTCACAGCAGCAGCAGGGCAGTGGAACACTGCTGGAGATCACTACCACATTCATCTGGCTGGGGGAGTTATTACAATGAGTGACAGAGTGACCAGCTAAAGAAGAGAAAATCCCTGGGGGTGACAACCCCAAGGAGAAGCCACACTGGTGAGGCCATGCCATATCATCCCATCTCTGTCTTCTAGTGGCAAGTTCAGCCTCAATATGATTATACAGGTCTTCCTTCTTTTTCCCTCAATTAATTTTAAATATGACCAAGATGGTAAGAAGACCTATGAGTTTTACACGTTTTTAACATGTGCCAGGCACACTCTCGGCACTGCGGGGATGCAGCATCAGACAAAGACTGCCTCACCGAGGGAATCTTGTTAGGGAGACAGAGACGTATTCAGGACATTCTAACAGAGGGTGATCTAGGAGCAAGAGGAAGGTGTCAAATGATGGCTGTGGAGACAAAGAGAATGGTAACTGCAATGTACTGAATTATGTCCACCACAGACAAATTTGTATGTTGAAGTTAACCCTTGATACCTCAGACTTCAGCTGTGTTTGAAAAATAGCACCTTTAAGGAGATGATTAAGGTAACATCAGGTCGCATGTTTGGGTTCTATTCCCATATGGTCGGGCATGGTGTAGGTATAAGAAGAGGGAATTAGGACAGAGATAACAGACAGATCACGGAGGGACCATGTGAGGACACATTAAGAAGGTAGTGATTACAAGCCAAGGAAAGAATCTCAAAAGAAATCAGTCTGCTGATATACCCTGATCTTAGACGTCTAGCCTCCAGAACTCTGAGAAAATAAATTTCTGTTGCTTAGGACATTCAAGCTTGTGATTTTTTGTGATGGAGGCTCAAGAAAAGTAATGTAGTCGCCAAATTCAGTTTGGAGCAGAGGAGAAGTCAGACAAGGCCTGTGTCTTATGATTTTCCAGAGGAACAGAGGAACCAGTAGGATGGATATATAATTACAAGAATAGATTTATCACATTGGCTTACACAGTCGGAAGCTGAATACTCCACGATGACTGACCGCAGGCTGGAGAACCAAGGGAACCTGCAGCTGCTCAGAAGCTGGAAGCCTCAGAACAACACCGACCAAAGATGCAGCCTCAGTACAAGGCTGAAGGCTGGAAGCTCCCTGGGGAGCTCCCAGTGCAAGTCCTTGTTCGAAGGCTGAACGATCAGGCATTTGATGTCCATCAACAACCACAGCAGCAAAAAATGCACCTGCTTAGGAAGGGTTGAGTAAGTGCCGGAGGAGGCTTCTACTTGTTCCTCTTTCTTTCCATCTGGGCCTCCAGCCTGTTGGATGCTGCTACTCACCTTTGCGGGGAGGAGGGAAGCTTCCCACTTAGTTCATTGACCCACATGAAAATTATCTCAAGAAGCACCTCACAGACACACCCAGAAGTGTTTTGCTAATTCATTAACTAAATCTTACCCAGTCAAGTTAAAAAACAAACAAACAAACAACTGTAATCAGTTAAGTTGACAACCAAGATTAACTATCACAACTTTCATAATGATGTGATGGTGAGGCCACTCAAGAGACGCTTGGGCATCCAGGACAGGGGACACTATGTAAAAGGCTTTAGAGTAGATCACAAAGGATCTTGGGTCAAAACAGACATTTTAGTCTGTTTCCTGGAAGCCATATGAGGCCACTGGGAATATTAAGCAGAGATACAGGATGACCAGGATTCATGGTTTAAAGATCGCCTTGACATATCTACATGGTGAATTTCAGGGACAAGGTGGGTTGAGAGTCTGGGCAGGTGTTTAGATCAGCGATACTTGTACTAAGGCAACAGCTGCAGAAAGAAAGAGAAGTCAGAGTGAAGAGATGTTAGGGAGATGTGTTAAAGATGAAAGAGCATGGTGGCTCAAAGAAAGAGAGAAGAACCCTTAACTCAGTCTCCAGTCATAGACCCTGAAATAAAGACTCTGAGAAATTCTTTTTGGAGGTAAAGATGGAAGAGTAAGGAAGTGAGAAAAGAACAGAAAGCAGTCAAGAACAGTTGTGTTATCTGGTCAGCTCTATCACTGTGGGCCAGGGAAGCTTGAGCCTGCCCTAGGGGACAGTCTAAAAAGTCACCAAGTGATCTGACTGCAGTACTTCTATCCCAACTGCTGTCCCCATTAGCCAATGTTTGCTTCTAAGGGATGGGCATTGATTGTCTAGCACATCTAAGGCACTAGATAGGTGACAGGGTGCACTCTAACAACAAAAGAAACCCTCAGGCCACAAAATACAGGACATAGTAGATGAAAATCTATGTAATATGCTCTGAAGTATAAGCCTGAAAGAGAAGAAATCAAGGGTGTCCCAGTATCCTGGTGTGAGTATCCAAATCCTATGTACTGAATCAGGGAATGGAAAAGGGAGAGATGAGTTTAGATCAGCTACTGTCTCTAGTAGTCCCCAGTGGAGACCACGGGCAACGTAAACCACAAAGCCACGAGACAAGCCAGCAGTGCACAGCTGGCTCTAAAGCTCTGGGTAAGGATGTAATGTCCCAGAGGAAGTGCATCCATCATATGAGAGGTCTGGGACCCCAGGATGGAGCCCACCTCACCTCAGATTTGAACCCCAAAATTCCACCCCTGGTCCTGTGCAGCTCACGCTGCAGAGACCATCCATTAAACAAGCCATAGAGAAAACTCTCAGGACAGCGCAGGGGAAAGTGATTACTAAGAAGAAGTAGCTGAATTAAGGAAATAATTCTCTAGCATTTTTTAATTAAAACCTTCAACCCAAGAAGCTTGTTAATTTTCGCTTCGGCAAGTGGTTCTCCTGCCACTCGGCATCCTGCTGCCAGCGCGGTCTGAAGTGGCTTCCTCTGAGCTCGCTAACTTGTGAGGTACTTGTGCTTTGGGTGGCAGGAGAGTGATTCTGACCAGATGGGAGCCAGCCCCTGGAGAATCAGCTTCCTTTTGAATTTTCGCAGGCAGCAGGAGGTGGAAGGGAATCCTGGGACCTTTTTCGGGTCCCTATCTTCTAACTCCATCCTCAGATTAGATACCTTTGAAGGGCAAATGAGAAAAATTTCAGTTGCAGGGTAATTGTTAAACAACGCATCAGGACAGGCTGGTTGAGCACTCCCCACTGTGTGAATGAAAGAGTAATGTTAATTCCTGATTAGCTCCATGGATAAATGAAGAAGAGTAGCTAATATTCTTAGCATACACCAGCATGATGCTCTGTGCTTTTACGATCTCGCTTAATCCTTACCATAAGCCCATGAGTTGTTAGCCCTATTTTATAGGTGATGAAAGGGAGGTTTGGAGTGCTGCTGTGACTTGCCTACGGTTACATGAGCTAGCAATGGCAAAGGTTTCCAGATTGCGAGTATCAGATAAGCAGCTCTACTGAGCAAAAGCACAAACATGGAATGCAGAGACAGAACAACTAGGCTGGAGTCACTTGCCTCTGTATAACTTGTCAATAAATGTTAGCTGTTACAATTATGATGATGACCCCATGCTACAAATGGGCCTATGGGATCACCATCTCAAAGACGGACAGAAGATTCATACTCAAGGATATTAATCTCAGCATTATTCATTCTCAACTGTGAAGAGTTAGGGCCAATTTAGATGTCTAAAGACAGGGATTGATGTAATAAGTTATAAGCTATTCACACTGCGAATTTGCATGTGTGTGTTAAAAGTCATAGACAAATGGCTAATGAAATGGGTAGATGTTCAGGATATATTACTAAGTTTGAGAGTTATTTTAAAGCAGGTTACCAATAACGTGATACCTTTTGTATGAAAATTGACATATATATATTATATATATAAATTTGAAGACTGACAAAGACACCAAGATTTCTCTCAATGCTGTGATCATAAATGATTTTATTTTTCTGTGCTTCTGTATTTTCTGCAATTATCATATATTCTTTTTTAACGAGAAAAATACATGCTTTTCTAATGTTTTACATCTCTACTCATTTACTCATAATTCTTTGATTCTGTTTTATGTGTTTTATACCTCCCTAAAAGAGTGAATCATGTTTAGTTTGTCTTTGCTTTGCCCTATGTTCTCTGCTTACTCGAATGCACATGGGGCATTTATTATTATTTTTTCTTTCAAGGGTGTATTCTATGTTCAAAAACAGGTTGACTATTCCTTATCCAAGATACTTGGAAACTGAAGTATTTCAGATTTTTTAAAATTTAGGACTATTTGCATATACACAATGAAATATCTCAGAGTTGGAAGTGAAGGATAAACATAAAATGCTTATGTTTCATATACAATGAGTGATCAAAAATATGGCGAATGTTTAAACTGGAAAAATAAAGCCATATTAGAGTAAAAGACATATTGCTAAGAGCAAGTACTCAAGAAGTTTCAGGTTTTGCATTTGAAGATTAAGAATGCTCAGCCTGTTATTGGAGATTCTGGGCTTAAGCTCATCTTTGGTCACAGGGTTCAGTTTGCCTACCCAGGAATCATGTTTCTAGTCCCTGTTGCCAGTCTGGGTGGAGTGAGAGATGCCACAGGGGCCAGGGCAGCCAGTTGCCCATTGGTGTAGAAGTTCCTGGCTTATTGGGTACCGGGGCCCCAGCCTACACTTGGGTCCCAGGGTCTACACTACTACAGTCTCTGTTGAAGAGGTGAAGGGCTCAGTCTCTCAGTGCAGAACACAGCCCCAAAGAGTCCCTATCAGCATAGAGCCTTGTTCCTCTTATCCTAAGTGCGAGATGGGTTTAGGGCTGTGGCTCCCTCCAGAACCCCTTCTGCCTATGGTATCTAAATTGAATCTCACAGAAGTTCTTTCAAACACTCAGGCACTAAGCAACATCCTCTTCCTCCACAATGCCGTAGACCAATTGGAGCTTTGAAACATTACTTTTCCTCTTGTTTTTATGGCATTTGAGTTCCAAGGGAAGGAAATAGGTATAAATCCTCTCTCATGAGCCACTCCCTAAATGTTCAAGCATGGGCCAACCTTGCCAGAGTTGAGTTTCCTCATCATATAGAGAGGATGACCAGGCCACCAGCCACTGATGGAGTTAGAGGACAATAAGACTAATCGCGTTACGTGTTCCTCACAATGCCCCCCAGGTGTGTAGAAATGCTATTAGTATATTCATTCATTAAATATGCCAATGTTTCACCAACCACCCACTTCCTATCAGGCAGTGTTGCCAGCTCAGGAGGAATTCAAGAACAAGAACAGAAAGTCCCTGTGCTCTCTTATACTTTTATTTTAGAGGGGAGACAGGCATTCAACTAACAAAACAACAAATACCAAGAAATATCTGCCAGGGAGAAGTACTTTAAGGAGAACTGACTTATAGGACAGTGTGGTAAAAGTTGAAGAGTGGCACTGTCAGTGGGCACCAGGCAGTGCTCCTCTGTCCTTGTCTAAGACTTGAATGAAAAGAGTTAATAAAGAGAAAGTAGAGGAGGAAACCCAGACAGGGAAATGGCTGTGCAAAGGTGACAGGGCAGGAACTGTGGCGGGACCTGGGACCTTTTAGCCTTCATAGCTGGAACAGTGGGGACAGCATGGCGACAGGTCTAGGTGAGGCCCAAGAGGTAGGTGGGGCCCAGTGTACTGTGCTTTCTGAGCCAAGGTCAAGAGACTAAACTTTATCCCAGGGATTTGGAAACCTTTGTAGGACTCCAAGCAAGGGAAGATGTGATCTCCCTTAGGTCTCATCATATTTATTGGGTATTCTAGTTATTGATCAGCTTACTATAGCTCCTCAGTGTCATGTAAGCTCTGAGAGCAGAAAGCAAGCCTGATTTAGTTTCCTGAGAGACTGTCCTGAGCCCCTGAAAATATTTGTTGAATGAATGAAGAAAAAAATAAAAGACAGATGGACCTGCTTTCTTTGCACTTATCTTGAGCTTCCTCCAGGTCCTCCACATAGTCTTTGAGGGAGGGAAGGAAGTGTTATTTCCTCATCTCTGTGAGAGAAGCCCCAGGGTTGGTGCAAGGAGATTTCCCCCCTGTCGTCCCTAGATGGATGAGCTGGCCTTTCAGTGCTCAGATATGAGACCCTCCATGACCAGGAGCTGAGTGAGAGCCTGGATTGGAAAGCAAGGCGGGGTGGCAGGAAGATAACTGGCCATTTGTTACCAGTGTGGAGGAGTTGGCAGCTGGGAACAAGATAAATTGGGCTCTTGGAATTCTAAATGAGCCTGCTCCTGAGTGCAATAGCCAGGGTTTGACTCCAGTCCAGATGTGTGGCCCTGGAAGGCATTTCAAGAAGACTGTGGTACCCAAGTTCCAACGGATGCAGGAATCCTGGGGGAGCCCAGTGCAGGTTCAATCATCAGGACCCCAAGATGAAAGATCTGCTCAGCCCCCTGCAGAGACCATCTCAGGCTCTCATTCTCTCTTCTGATCTATCTTGACTGTCCCCTATTCTCTGTCATTTTTTACTATTCCCTCCTGAGTTCTTACATCTGCCTACATGGAGAAGGCACTTAAGTTTCATCTGCTCAGCAGTCCAGATTGATAGGCACTGGCTTCCTGGGTTGAGGAAGGCCCTGAGGTTTCACCAGGAGTTGGATCAAGAGAAGCTGTGACAGCCCTAGGGGTGTAACTCAGTGTAGAACACTTGCCTAGCGTGCAAGAGGCCCTGGGTTTCATCCCAGCACACCACACATACATAGATAGATAGATAGGTAGATAGATAGATAGATAGATAGATAGATAGATAGATAGAGGCTGTGATGAATCTGTGATGTCTTTCAGGACACACAATGGGATGAGGTCTAGTATCACAATTTTGTCTTCCTTGTCCTAAGACCTAGAACCTCTAACATTTTCTCCCAAGGAGATAAAAGGAAAAAATTTCTCTCCATATGTAATCCTGATTTTAATAACAATAATAACAAGAATATCTCTCATAATCGAGGGCTTAAAATATGTCAGACCCTGAGCTAGGTACTTCATGCATATTATTTTATTTGATCTGTCTTCATATATCTTTAATCCATATGATCATAATTATTTGGCACAACAGAAAATTCAGGTTTAAAAAGATTTAAAAAAATGACTTTCCCAAGGACTTTCCACCAGGTAATGGCGGAACCAGTATTTACTCAAAGCCAGTGCTGAGTTTAGTGGAATAAAGATTCTACAACCTCCTTCAGGACCCAGTGGTGGCAAGGAAAGGAAATAGATTTTGCGTGGGTTTTAAAATACAGATCAAGGAGTTATCTCTTCTATCTAACATAAATCTTTTGACTGCAATAAAAGCATAATTCCTCTTAGAGTTACATAATCTAAATTCAAGGTCTCAGAGACCCTGAAGCTGGGTCAATCAATACAATGCAAACTTGTCACATGTGGCCGCTGAGTATTTGAGATGTGCCTGTTCAAATTGAGCTGCTGCTGTAAGTGTAAAGGGCATGTGTTATGGCTGATACTTTGTGTCAACTTGAGAAGTTTAGAAGTTCAACTGAGAGACTCAGCAGGGAGCCAGGGCTCTTACTTTGTAAATATCCTCATCCTGTGCAAAGGAGGGCAAGGAGATTTTGTGAGTGCTACACCTGCCCTGAAAGTGGGGGTGGGGGTGACCTGTGTACAATATAAGGGAGGAGAAGAGGCTTGTTTCCCCCTTTTTGCTCTGGCTGCTGCCTTGAAGTGTTGCTCCAATGCCATGCCACCCTGTCTTTGAGCCAGCTGATTACGGACTGAAACCTCCAGAAACTGTAAGCTAAATAACCTTTCCTTCCTTCATTTGGGTGACAGGTGTTTTGTCCCAGCAACAAGAGAAAAGTAACCAAGACAGCATGCCTGATGTTAAAGACTCAGTAGGAAAGGAAGAACATGTATATTCACACCAATATTGTTTTATGTTGATTTCATGTTGAAATTATAATTCCTCTGATGTACAGAATCATGAAATGTTTTTTAATAATTTCAACTTTTTTCTCTTTTTGTTCCTGTGGCTACTAGAGAGTTTAAGATAACATAGGTGCTCCATTTGTGGTTCATGAAATACTTCTATTGGTTGATGCTGCCCTCGGGATGGGCTACGCATCTCAACTCCTTCAGTTTTAACAAGTAAGGAAATTGCACATCAGACAGGCAAAGCGATTGCCTAAAGTTGCATTGTTTTTACAGCAGATAAAGTACTATAGTTTCATTTTCTTATCACCAAATCCTATGTCGCTTCTTCCTTCCTGGAAGAAGAGCTGACTAGAAGCCTTTTTTCTTCTTTTCATACTTTCATGGGCCAGGGGTACGGCTCAGTGGTGCAGAGCCTGCCTGGCAAGCACAAGGTCCCGAGTCTGATTCTCAGTACCCACAAAAAAAAAATGCTTTTCATACTTTCACAATGGAAAGCAATGCATTAAGACTAAATAGGAAAACATTTTTTTCTCACCTAGAGCTTGATGGAACACAAGAACTCAAGAGAGCCATCCATACCCAGCAGTGGTTACAAGGCATGGGATGCCTTCACTTGGAGGCTCCTTTAAAGCTCACACGCCTACCCCAGTGGTGTCCGTCCCAGGTGCAAGGCTGTGCCTCCTTCTAGGACAGGCTACACCCCTGGCAGGTGTCTTCCCAGGGACAGCAGCTTGCACAGATCCTTCTCTTGGACACTAGGAGTCTGCATAGGTGTGAATGCTTCCTAAACAGCTCTGTAACCAGCTAGCTCCAGCTGGCAGCAAGAGCCTCAAACTACAATGATTTGATGCCCCTGCTTCTGCTGCCTACCAGACCTATCCTTTCTGGCTCAAAACCCACAGGTCTTTCTCTAATTGAACCACACAGCAAGGAGCAGGCATGCTCTCCACATGAATGGAAGCAGATAGATACTTGGAGATTCAATTCAGGCTCCAGAGTTGTAGTCCTAAAATTCAGCTCTGACTGCCACCCATCCACTAACACATCCTCCATGACTCCCTATTACCACAAAAGTGAAGATCATGTTCTTCAGCTGGACCACATCCAGCTGGGGGACTTTAGATGCCTCCTAGTTGCATCTTGTAGAGAATACAGGCAGCTCCCCACCTGTAACCCTCACACTTCACCATTCCAGTGCGATTCAGACAACCCCAGAACTATTATCTATATCTTTCTGGTGGAAGGCACCACTGAAGGCTCCGCTGTTGGCTGTGGGAAGTGCTTTAGGATGTGACACCCTGAAGAAGCAACCCTTTGCCAGTGACCACTGCTGGGTATGGACGGCTCTCTTGTATTCCATCAAGCTCTAGGTGAGAAAAAAAAATTGGACAGTTCTGCAGCATAGAATTCCCACTACCCCTCTTAAGTTATCACCTCTTAAGTAAACCATTTGCATTAGAATTCTTCTCTGAGAATTAAGTCTTCGGAGAACCCAGATCCAGACATTTTCCAAACACAGTTTCCTCTCTTTCCTCCTGATTGCCCTTGGTGAAAGTAGAGAGAAGGCAATTATTGTCATCCCGTTCATTATGCAGAAACCACATGGTATGGCTGGACTGATTCAGCTGCAGCAAGTGGCAGAACCAATCACTAACCTTATGCTCCCCATCTTTCTAGCCACAACTGTGGCTAAAAGATGGACATGTCACTGAGTTTGGTCTAATGAGAGAGAGAGACCCAAGATTCACATGGATCCTTCAAAAAGTCTCCTTTAACCCACTGGAATATGAAAAAGTTTCTGACCTCTTTCTTTTGATTGGAAAGGAGGAAATCTTGAGACCAAGCCTACTCATAGAGGTTAAAGCAAAGTGAAATCACCTTCTACCCAAGGATCAGCCAATGGACTGATTCTAATGCTGGATGGGTCAACTGAGGAATAGATTTAAAAGATGTGGTATGTTTATGCAGTGGAATACTACTCAATCATACAGAACAATCAACTTGAGGCTTTTATAGGTAAATGGATGCAACTAAAAACCATACTCATAAATCAGACTTGCATGTGTAAACACCATATTGTCTCACTAGTGTAAGAAACTGAAAGAGTAAATAAGATCCAAAAGTTACAATAGATAGAGTAAAAGGGAAAGAAACTGCTCAAAGGGAAATTATATTGTCTGATCAATTTTGCATGCCCATATCTGGCAACACAAGCAACTATTTTGAAGATAACAATATGCAATATAACACCCATTGTTAAATACCTATCATCTTGGTTTGAAATTCTATATTGCTATTGTTTTGCTGTTTGTTTCTATTGTTTTTTTGTTTGCTTCTTGATTTTTATGTATTTTTTTCTCTTTAAAATAAAAAAAATTTTTAAATAAAATAAAAAAATTTTTAAAAAACTAATGCCAGATGGGTACATATGTACTGTATAATACTCTGGCCTTAACTTACAAGGTGGCCAGAGTGTTGGGACTATGGAAAGGCCACCATCTTATATATGGGCTTCTAGAGGGTGGTGTGCTCCTGGAGGGGGGATACATGCAGCTGTGTGTTTACACAACACTAAGCTCACTCATGGCCTATTTTCACCAGCATTACCTGCATCCTATCAGGACCGGTTTCGGTCTCAAGCCAGGATAGAACATTCTTTCCTACCGTTCCATTATTCCATGCCCAGAACCCTCCCTCCATGTAAGTCAATGACCTTGCAATGAGTGTAATCAGATGCTGAAAGATGACGTTTCCATCTATGATGGACTGCACGTATGATGATGGTTCCATAAGATTATAATGGAGCTGAAAATTTTTTATTCCCTAGTGACATCATAGGTGTTCCATAGTTGTAATGCAATGCATTACTCAGTGTGTTTATCGTAATGTTGGTATAAGCAAACCTACTGCACTGCCAGTAATTGCACATGTAATTATGTACAGTATCCAATACTTGACAGTAAGTGACTATGTTACTGGTTTATGTGTGGGTGATACTATGCTTTTTTTAACATTATTTTTTAGTGTATTCTTTCTATTTATAAAAAAGTCAGCTGCAAAGTGTTATGCCGTATTATATTGACAGTGGTTGTATACATCTTGTGTTTACTGCATGTCTTGATTATATCATGTGGTCATGCTGAGTGATTGGCCTATACCACCTAAATCTGCGTAGGTACACTCTAAGGTACACAATGATGAAATCGTCTTACAACCCCTCCTAGAATTATGTATCCCAGTGGTTAAGTGATACACAGCTGTACAAGGTTATAATATAATATAGCACCTCTCCACCTTAAAGGAATTGAATATATCAAATCTAGAAATTCAGACAGGCATAGCAGAGAAATGAGAATTCATCATTAACAATCTTGGAGCCATCACATGAACTGGACACTGAGCTATAGGTTTCCCACAAAATTTCTCTTTTATTTCTTAAAATATTCCTCAAAGTAGTTACTATTATGATTCTCATTTTATTATTAGGGGAAATAAGAAGCATGAGGATTAAGTCCTATAGGCCAGGATCATAGAGCCAACTAGTGCCAAGGTTCAAGCCCTGGCAGTCTATATCCAGCACCCACTCTATCAATCTGCATTCTAAACAGAGTCTCCCTGGGGAATACGGAGACCTAGAGATACAACAAGGAAAGCAGGCATTTCTTCCTCTTGGAAAATTACACTACACAATGTTTCTTGGCTAAACCTCCAAGAAAGAATTTCTTCTGGAGCTAAAAATGATTCTGGTTTCCTTTAGGGAAAGCCAATATTTTTGAGGCCATCAGAAAAGATACTCTATGTGGGTCTCTGTTCCATTTCACACTCCTATTTTGGCCATATCTTTACTAAAAATGAAAAATATCTCTCTCTCTCTCTCCCTCTCTCTCTCTTTCTCTCTCTCTTTCTCTCTTTCTGGCTATTTACTTCAGAGGCCACACATAGAATTCTGATTCATCCATCCATTCACAAATCATAATCGAGCACCTGTCCTTGGTAAGCCCCCAGGTCCAGCACTGTGTGACCACAGCCAACGTCAGAGCCGCAGTTATTCCCTCTAGAGGGGACAATTTAGAAAGTGGTGGCTGAGTTTTCAGCTTCTCCGCCAACTTTCACTTTTAAAAGAAAGTGGTGGGCTACGCTGGCAATGGTGTGAATAAGAAGCAGAAGCATCCTAGTATAACTGAATGGGCGAAGTTGGCTAAATGCTGCAGACAGACTGCAGCACTGGGATCAGTAGTGCTACAGAGACAGGAAACACTGCAAATGCTGCCGCCAGTCATCCACCTCTTCCTCCTGTGGGCACAGCTTGGGCAGCACTCCCGTCTGCCCCAATCTTGCTGGCGTGGTCCTTTGCAATCAGAACCAAGAAAAGCTGTTCTCTGTCCCCCCAGCAATCTCAGCACTCCCCAGACGCTTTTCCTCTTGGCTCAGCAAAATGCCTCCCTGGCAGACTGCTAATAGCCTCTGGCTCACTGCAGTCTTGCATTTCAGGAACTCAAAGGGGAAGAATTCCATTTCCCAAGGCCACAAGAGCTGCCTATGGGTTCTAGGTAAAGAGATGCAGCTCTGGATTGAGCTACTTGTAATGATCCCAAATGATAAGCAGCATCTTCCCCGGGGGTCCTCAAACGAATCTTCCCTTTGTAGCCTAGAGATTTATTCTGCTCCATTAGGCTTCAAAAGATAGAGAAGAAAATCTCCCAAGCTTTCATGGAAAGCAACTTGGTCAAGCAATGGCCATGACTCATCCAGATGGCTGACACTGACAGAAGAACCAAGAGGAGCTATGCATGGTTCCAAGGCAATTCCTGAGGAGAACTAACCAACCCTGATACGTAGTAAGAAACTGATTGTATTTCATATAGGTCTCCTCTTAATTTGGTCTTGAACCTCCTGCAGAAAAGTACAACTTCAAAAGGTCTAATGCAATACCATAGTAAAAGGTTAGCTGTAAGAGAAGCTCAAATCACTAACACCTTCTGACAATTGCTGGCTACACTGGTAGCTGACTACTGTTATGGATTGATGGCCTGTACAGGGTTTAAGTCATGGGAGTTCTCCTAACACAGCTCCTCCAGCTTCAACTGACCACCCATCCTGTGCAACAACAAAACAAAAGGGAAGGATATGTTGGGAGCCAATGAAGCTGGAAATTGAACACACATGCATGGCTGGGGCATGGCCGACTCAGGAACAAAGAGATGCCTCAAAGGGCAAGATAAGGCCACAGCTGAGGACACCTGGCTCCAACCCCAATTAACAAGATAGAGATTGTAGCCACAGGCATTTCACTCCTGTAGTGAGAGTCAACCTGGAGACTTTCTCCTAAAACAGTTCTCCTAAATCAACATAAGATAGTTCTCCTAAACTAACATAGTCTGTTACTTAGAAAAGTCCTTGAACCACTCCCAAGGTCCTGCTTAGTTTCCTGCATTTTCCACTCTAACCCCTTCCTTGTTTGAAAACTAAATAAATATGGGCAGATTAGAGATATTCCTTGTCTCAACCCCCAGAGTCTCAAACTCTGTTAGAGGGCTTTGACCTTCCTGGAGCCCTAAAATCATAAAAAAAAAAAAAATGGAGAAGGCAAGCTACTGAGGCCCTTCTCATGGACTTGCTGTGAGGCGAACTGTGGATTTAAAGCCTGGTTCAGGCTCAGTACCTGGTAGCCAGTTATGTCTTAGGCCACTTGTAAAACCCTGATCCTACAGGGCTCTGCTCTACATCACATAGCCCTGCCACACCCCATTCACCCCTCAGTCACAGCTAGCAGGACAAGGGTGGGCTCATGATATAAGAGCAACCAGTCCTAAGGCTGCTTGCAAACAGCACCTGTGGTGCAATAGAAAGGAGGAGCCAAGCTAGTGCTTCCAGAAGGTGGTATGCAAGGTCCAGGAAGTGACCTTCATTAGCACACATATGATTTTTACAACATTTTGAATTGTTAAGGTTTCATTTTAATGTGTGTCAAGAAAATGCTGGTTTTCCATTTCTAGAACTGATTAAAAATTTCCCTTCATGATATGTTGAATTTTACAAGGAATTGATTTGTCTAATGTATTGAGTAAAGTTTAGCTCAACTGGTAGAAGTACATGGCAAATAGAGTGTGGGTGGCAGGTGAGTGACTTACACATGACACAGTCTCAAATTCCACATTCCTATCTTGTGAATAGGAAACCCAGAAAATGAGAGGCCAGGGGCGCCGGAGCTAAAGTACTGCCATGGGGTTGAGTCGGAACCACAGCAGGCCAAAGCCATGCGCAGGTGCTAAGAGGAAGCTGCAAAGAGGATGGGAAACCTAACTGGGAGTGAGGGAGGACACTGGAAAAAAGGTGCATAAAGGAGGGGAAGGTGAAAGAGGAAGGGAAGAAGGGAGAAAGGGAGGGGGGAGGGAGGACAATAGAGACAAAAGTAGAGACCGAGAAACATGGGAAATAGGCAACAAGAAAACAGCAACAGGGTAGAGGTGCTCTGAGCTTCTCCCTGCCATGCACTTCCTGGTTCTATCTCTACTCCGCACATGTTCTTGCAGTGAATCCTACTTTTGTTTTCCCTGAGACCTCATGAATGGGTTTATGTTCATCACATCAGAAAGACTTACGAAATGGCTAGCTCTGGAGGCGGATCGCATTTTGAAGATCCCGGGGCACTAGCCCATACATTGATACTTACAAGGGTAAGGTGGAGGACCTTTGAGGGTTCTTAACAAAGTAACAGGCTAGAGAGAGACTCAGAGTGCCTCATAGGCTTTGACATCCAATTCCAGCAGATTCAGCCTATCTCTAGAGTGGTTCTTAAGACTTTATGGCGTTTAATGATCAAAAGCCTCACTGACAAGTGTGTGAGGTCCCATTCTGTGCAAATTCAGGTACTCATCTCTAGAACTTTGCTACTTTGAAAGCCAATTGAAGAACCAGTTGTTGTATAATTTAAATTCTGTTAACGTGTATTCACTATCTGCACCCAATTATTACCAATCAATATAACAGTTATTACTTAATGGGTGAAAATTGCAATTCTGGTGCCCCAGATCGGCATGGGGCGTGAGGCTAATTGGGATAGAACTTAGCAGAAGCGTAATGAAAATGTAAATTCCCACACATTAATCAAACAATTATTTCTATAACTACAAGACAGCTGATGCTAAACCTAATTAGGAAATAAACAAAGTTAATCAGTGAGCAGACAACATTAGCTAATCATATATGTGTCACAAGAAAAGACATATTAGGCAATGACTCATTAAAGTATCCCAAACTCCAATCATTCTACAGTCCCTAATAATATAGTCTCACAGCTTCAAAGAAGCAATATGCAAAGTTTTATTAAAGCATTTTTCCTACTTTAGAGTCTAGGAGGCACAAGAGAATGAAGAAATGTATTGCCATGATAATAAATAATCACACAGCTTTAACATGACAAACCCAAGAACTGGAAATATATTTATGTGACATAGTGGACATCACTCAGCACACTTTGGGTTTTAGTTATCAGGGGCTAGTGCTTTTCAAATGAGAGAGAGGTTAAAAAGAAGTTAATTCCAAAGCAGACATAAAAACTGTAAGAAGATACAAATTGAAGCCAATTGTATTTTTCTCTCCACTGTACATTCTTAGCTTCTTGTCAAAGTTGCTTCCTCATACCATCTTGGACCCAAATGTGGATGCTTTTCCTCCACTTGCCTCAATTGCCGATTGGTTCTTGGAGTTTTACTGTCCTTGATGGCTCTGTAAAACTCAGCCTGACCTTCACGTCAATCTGATGATGGTGCAGATTCCTGCAGAGATTTCCAAAAGGAAGCTTGCTTTCTTCTCCTACAAATAGGAAGTGCACAAAATGGAGAAATTTGGGAGGGTTCTGGAAGAAGAACATCTAATATGAAAACTAACCTGGGAGAAACATAGATTTGGCTAAGACAAAACTGCACAAGAGAAGGCAGTGATAAGCTGAAGGCACATACAGCCATTAGCTGTGAGTTATGTTAGCACTTGACATGTCTGGATTTGTTGAACTCACAGCAATGCTATGATGTAGGTACCATTATTATCATTCTCTTTCATATAGTGAGGAAACCAAAGGACAAAGAATTCAAAAGACTTAGCACACAACTCATAAGTGGTAGAGCCAAAGATTCAAACCAGGATAGTCAGGTACTAGAATCTGTGGTATGGTTTATGTTGGGCTTGGGTTTTTCTGGATACCTCATTTCTGTCCCAAGTCCCTTGTCCATCCCAATTGTATCATCCATCAGGTAGTGTCATCATTAAATTATTTTCCAGTCAGTAATGTCTCTCAGAGTGCTTATTCCAAAGGAAACCAAAGGCTCCGTGATATAAATTCCCCCTTGTAATACATACCACCCTGCTCCTCTCTCCTGAGGCTCCCAGAGGTTCTGTGTAAATCTAAGTACGAGCACTTGCATTGTCTTTGTGTTCCCTCAAAAGCAGACTCTAGGGTAAATATTTAGTGGCGAGTAGTTTATTTAAGAAGTCTTCCCAGGAGCCATGCTCCCCAGAGTAGGGAAGTAAGATGGGGAAGGCAGGAAATCCAAGAAAGTGTGTGTGAGTGAACAGGCTGCTACCATGGGAAACCTAGGTCTTCTGAAAGGTCATGATCTTCATGCAAACCACGTCTCTCAGTTCTATGGAGGGGAGAGAGAGCTGGAGTATTTATGCTCCAGAGTTGTGTCAAGGATATTAGTTCTCTATGTGTTTATGAAATATATAAAAACAAAACTTAGACTGAGAAAATATTAGTGGCCTCTGTTACCAAATGCTGTATACACAAGTCTTTTTTTTGCTTTTGAGCACAAATTGTAAAATAACATGCATATTGTTATGTATTTTCCTTTAATCTAACAATGAATCTTAGCGATCTTCCCATGTCAGTACACAGAGATATGTGTAGCTAATCAGTTCTCTGTTTATGGTCGTTTGAGTGATTTTGCAAACTTTTGCTGTTATGAATAATGATGAAATGAACAGCCTTGTGCATGAGTCATTTTGCATATGGGTGAGAATATCTGTGGGTTAACTTTTTAGAAGGTCAAAGGAATTTGTGCTGAGGATTTTGCCAAGTGCCCTGCATAGGGGTTGAACCCATTTAAAATGTACATCAATAGATGAGTGTACCTGCTTTGTGATGGTAAGCATCTTATCTGTCTTTTTCTATATGTTTTATAGCTCTTGGGAGAATGAAAAGGTTGAGTATGTTGAGAGGTGAATATATGGATGACTATAATGTTTAGATGGATGGATGGTGAATGAATTAATGTGAAGGTCCATTGGTGAGTGGAAGAACGGATGGATGGGTGGATGGACGTTCAGTCCTCATCCTATAAGGGTGGAGACTCAATATGAAAAATAAACCTAGGAAATAGAGATTACCTACAGCAAGTGGAGTTCCTTCATTAGATACTCTCATATCACCAGCTACTTCTCCTTGGCACTTACTAATTAGTTTTATTTGTGTGATTCATTGACCATTTTCTAAGTCCAAAGGGAGTTTGTTTTGCTTATTTAGCAATGTTCCTAACCCCCAGAAGTAGACATGTCTTCAGGAGCAACATAGTTCTCCAGATGGCCTTGGGCCAACTAGTTCTCCCCTCCTTTCTCATTTGTGCTTCTCGAGATTAACTGTAGAATGTGCTGGGGATGCAACATCCTGAGATTAAGAAAGAAGGACTCGCCAAAACAGCCCAATTTGTGGCCAGTACCTCCTGGAGAAATACGGCCTTTAATGCTCTAGCCCAGCAAGTCCTGTTACCATCAGAGCATCAGATCTGGGGGGTAGGCTGCTTTCTGAAGCATGCACACACAAGAATCTATCCATCTTGGATGGCTTTCCTGAGACTCTGTAGCCATCTTATGATGAATCCTAGGCTTCCGTTTTCCCTTGCTGCCTATCTGTAAGTAATAAACCCTTTTTATGGAGCTTATGTGTGCGAGTATTCTGTCCCGCCAGACTCATCAAACACTGGAAACTGCAGCCCAAGATGCACTGAGCTGAAGTGGTAACCAGGGCACTGTGAAGTTGCTTCGCATCTGGCACTCAAGAAACAATTATTGAAAAAACAGATAAATGAGTCAGAGCAGAGACAGGGATGCCTCTTATTCTACACTGATGGCTCTTCAAACCTCCAGGGCTCTAGAGAGGGATGTTTATGTCAGAAGGAAATTCTAGAATCAGTAATAGATGCCTGCCACATAAGTCCATACATACCTAGTTGCTATCTTTGAAAACCACACACAAATGCACGCACACACAGAGCCATGTGCACAGGCCTCTATAGTTACATGGTAAGAACTTGGCGAAATTCTTGTAGCTTGTCTGGCTTTCCTTCTGGGTTGCTCCCTGTGATATCTGTTAGGAATTACAGTGAATGGACTTGTCTTTCCGGTAGAGGAAGGAGAAGAGAGCTGGGAGCCACAATCTCCCTGGCTTCAGAGAAAACAGGAAAAGGGAACGACTTTTTGTAAGAAAAAAGAACAAACAAGGGCAACAAAGAAGAAAATAGAGCATGGGGTTCTGGCTGGGACCTGAAAGGGGAAAGCCAAGGTTGAATGTGGCTAATAACATGCAAATTTAGTGGCCAAGTCAGGCCTGGGACCCAAGAGTCTCATCTCTAACACACACGGTGCATGAGGGCCAATTGCAGTGAATACCTCACACATTTCTGATTAGTCTCAGGTCAGGGAAGAACTCTAACACTGACGTTCTAAACTTCAGATATCTCCTTTTCTCCAACCATTATTATTTCAAATAAATTAACTATGTTTTTGTGATACTGGGGATCGAACCCCAGAGCACGCTACTGTTGAGCTACATACCTGGCCCTTTTTTAAACCTTTTTTTTCTTCGGTCAAGGTCTTTGTAGTGGATTAAAAACTAGTCAACTTAATACCAGCTGAACTGAGTCAGCATGGCGTTGATTAGGAGACCCACCTGGGGATTGTCGCCAGGATAAAAAGAGAACTGGAGAAGTGTCGTCGTTGTGTGGTGATGTTGGTTCTCTTGCCGTGGGTTCTCCTGGAGGAGCTTGTCGAACTTCTTCCCTGATATGAACTTGGCTGTTCTCATCGTCAGAGGAGCTCAGAAATTTGTCTTTGCTGAGAATGGATGTGGTTCACTTTGGGGGAGCTCTGGTCCCTATGTTGGGCATCACTTCCTGGCTCTGGAGGAGAAGAGGTGTGCTGCTCAATCTCCAGGAGAAGCTCGTCATGCTAGGTTCCTGATATGAACTCGGCTGTTCCCATGGTCGGAGGGGCTCAAGACCTCATCGTCACTGAAGATGGCTGTGATACTTTTTGGGGGAGCCCTGGTCCTTATTTTGAGCATCACTTCTTGGCTCCAATGCAAAGCCCTCAATCTGCTGGCACAGATCCTTCACCCCGCTCGCATAGACTTTCTAGCTTCCACCACTGACCTTAGGACCTTCCCAGTGCAGATCTGTGATACAGACTTGCATGAGTCATTGTTGTGGGCTCTAGGCCTCAGCTGGACTTGTGAGGGGCCTTGTCATGAGCTTTACGTTTTCAGCGGGACTCATGCAGGACATTGCTGTGGGATTCAGGCCCTCAGCAGAATTCTCTAGGTCTTCAATGTGTGGGCAGATTTCTTGCACTTTCTTTGACTTCTTGGGTAACCTTTATAAATAATACTATAAATTATGTGTCCTGTACATAATTGTCTTGTTCTCCTTGCAAACCCCAAACTACAACATTCTTGCTAATTTTCCCAGACACGACTTGAACTGGTTATCCTCATGCCTCGGCCTCCCTAAATGCTGGAATTATAGGAGTGCTCTGTGATCTCTGGCAATGAACCTCTTCTCAAAATAGTAGTCACAGCCGCCATACAGTTGAACACCTTACAATCTTTGTCCCA
This sequence comes from Cuniculus paca, assembly GCA_004365215.1. NCBI lineage: Eukaryota > Metazoa > Chordata > Mammalia > Rodentia > Cuniculidae > Cuniculus > Cuniculus paca. The sequence goes on from RJWT010000103.1 coordinate 92,496, forward strand.
TACTAATGGCTTAGCATGAATTTCTCATTTCATTCTGTCAACCATCTTAGGAGGTAGGTTTTATCATTATTCCCTCCTAGCTGGGGAAACTAAGGAAAAGTTTAGTTTTCCTCTGAAGTACGTATAGCAAGTATGTGCTGGAGAATGGATGCACTGAGCTGCCTGCCAGTTTGCTGTTTCTGTGTTCCTCCTATGCAGAACCCTTGGACCACTGCCAGCTGCCTAATTAAGAGATTTATTAAATTCCAGTTTTCAGGTCATATTGTAGGAACACAGCATCGCCCCCTGAACTGAGCATGCACGATTGAAGCAGGAGACAGCTCCTGAAGAATAAGTAAATCCCACCTCCCTTTTTCAAGCACTAAAAACAGCCCACCTGAGGCTACGGCAGCACGTATCGCGGGACTTCCTGACCCTATACAAAAGAAGACCAGCACTAAAGCATGGCCAATGCCCAGTGTTTCTGCTGAGGTCTTGCCATGCGGAAAGTCTTGCTGTGCTCTCTGGAGTGACAGAGGAACCTGAGTCATCCCGGGCCAGAAGCTGGATGCTCATAGGGGCTGTCTCGGCATGGACAGGGGCAAGTCACACCCCTGAAACTCAGTGGGCTGGCCACTGACAGCTGTTTTCCTGCCCATTTATGAGAATGCAGCTCTCCATCCACTCCAAAGTTAGTCTTGACCCCTGTACAAGGTCAGTTATGAGAGGAGCTTCATGTACATTGACCCGGTTTCAATTTTATGTTATAAACGAATCATCTAGAGATGCTTTTATACTCACCCTTCATAAGATAGAGAAAATGCCTATAGTTTATAGGAGAAAGCAGTATTATAAATTGCAGTGTGACTTTAAGATTACTGGGGGTTTGAAATCCACATGATCTCCAGCCTGTGTCAGAAAACCCTCAGCCTGCAAACTGTCTCTGCTCAATTTTCTTTCCTGAGCGCCTCAAATCACCTGTTTCACAAAGCTCTACATCTTCATGCTTCCAAGGACACTGCTGGCTGAAGGATGGGGTGGAGAACTTGGCTCTCCTTCTTGTCTGCTCCTGCACAGAGTTCCCTAAGTTGCAACTTGTGTTTATTTCCTGGTATTTTGGCCAGACAGGCAGGCTCCAGGAAAGTGCACACGGGGACCTCAGGAAGATGGTCAATCCCCAGACTCAAAGACCCAAAGCTGCTTTGTTAGTAAAATAGCACTTGAAACATTTTCCTTTTCTAGTGTCAATCTGAAGTTTCTACTCATCATGGCAACTTCAGAGAGTACCAATAAACAAATAAAAGAAAGAAAATGTCTCCCAGGCCCCTGTGCAGAGATGACAACCCTTGATATTTTGGCAAATAAACTCATGGTCTTTTTTATTTTCTAAACGCAAAGTCATTTTGTATTACAAAATGGCATCATATTGTGCAAACTTTGGTGGTTGATTGTTTCTACTTGTGACAGTCAACTCATGCCTTGTAAAGAGATTTCCATTTTTTCAATGAATACGTAATAGTTCATTGATGGCTATAACTTACTTGATTTAATCTCTTATTGGTTATTTAAGTGGCCCACCTCGCCCTTATTATTATCGATTGTACCACTGCCAAGAATTATAGTCTTTTCAAGAGCTTTCTACTTCCACAAATATTTCCAGTGTTCCTCAAGAGCGATTACTCCATTTGTGAACCCTGCCACTGAGAAAGGAAGTTGACCGCTTGCGTTGACAGTGACATGCCTTTCTCAGAGCTTCTTCCAGTGTGGTGAATGTGGAGCCCCAGTGCCTCCCAGCATTTTGCTCTTCTGCAGTGCCCATCCTGACCTCCACATTGTCCTTTATTCGGCCATCCCTTTCTGGGGAAAAATTTGTCTTAATTCCTCATGACACAGCCCAGACTAGACCATTAAAATGGTCAAGAAGTTCCTGAATATCCAGGGATTTACAACCTATGGGGTGATTGACTTCTCATGCTAGAGATACTCACTCAACCCCCAGCTCCAAATCCACCCATGGGCCTTCGCTGATGGTCCCCTGCCTGACTGTTGTCCCAACTCCAAAAACCATGGTCAGCTGACCTTGCCCTAGTAGGTCATACCTACACTCCTGGAGTCCAGCCTCCCTTGTCCAAAATACCACCTCCATACATGACAGAGACAACAATGGATACAAACAAAGACTGCCCAAAGAAGAAAAAACAAAGGCTGCTTATTCAAAGTTTGCCATAGCAAGGGAGTTGTCCACCATGGCTGGTGTCTGGTCGGGGAGTGGGAGAGTTGTATCGTGTATAAGAGGAACAGCATGGGCATGCCATGATAGCACATGGTTGACATGGGGAAGAGCTGAGGTGGGCTAACTACATGCAGGCATTGGTTAGGGGAGTTTATTTTTCTTTCTTAGTTACTAAGATTTAAGCAAGGGAAAAAATGAGGGAAGCTGGCAGGTATGAATGAAGTCCTGCGTGTTTGAGGCTGATTGCTACATTGCCTGTGGTTTGGCTTTGTATGCAGGATGCCACAGAATTTATGAGTCTAAGTTCTATTTTTATATATGGTTTGGACTGTGTCCATTTATATATTCAGCTTTAGAATTGTCAACTTTGTATGAAAAGCCCCACCAATACCCACAGGAGGGTCCTGGTCTGTTAGCCTCAATGGAAGCCAACCCCAAAAGAGTAAGATCACAGAGCACCAGGGCTTGCAGAAGCCCAAGTTGCTCAGACTTCAATAGCACTGTTAAAAAATAAAGAGCATTTCCACTGTATCAGTACCTGCCTGGTGCTATCCAAGCTGACACTGTGTTTCATCACAAATGGTTGTAATGGACTGGAACTGATAAAAGACCACAAGTTCTGGGTGACTGAAAATGCCAGGCCTCACTGGAAGCAACC